>RANY01000574.1:0-24083 GCA_009805235.1 Neurospora pannonica FGSC 7221 | reverse complement strand
TCTTTTACAACATTATTCCTCTATTGTATTTGCAGCTACGCTGCTTCCTTCAGCACTGCTGTCGTACTTCCTACCGCTTCCGCTCCRCTCTGCTACAAGTGCATAGTTCACTGTAGCAACCCTGTACTGGTACTATYATTATAGGCTAGTCAGGGCATCGCAGCAAACAATAAATACAATAATTACCAATATTGACGAATGAGTAAATTATTACGTAGTCCTTCTAATACATTCCTAAATAGGGCCTAATCATCACCCTATTATTGAACAATTTATTATAATTCAGCAGTTTTATTAAATATATAATAATAAGTACGACCAATAGTCTCAATAGCGAGTAATACTTATTAATTGTGTTTGCTGCGATGCTCTGACTAGCCTATAAGGATAGTACCAGTACAGGGTTGCTACAGTGAACTATGCACTTGTAGCAGAGCGGAGCGGAAGCGGTAGGAAGTACGACAATAGTGCTGAAGGAAGCAACGTAGCTGCAAATACAATAGAGGAATAATGTTGTAAAAGAGGTCTTAGAGAGAACTCTGCTCTCAAGACAGAAGGCTACAGTGAACTCTGCACTGTGAGAAAAGACTGTATTGTATTGCTTGACTTGTGCTTGCTTGCTTAAGGAGTGACTAACTGAAGGAGAGGAGAGGTCTCTATATACATGAATATTAAGCATCTAGAAGCTTCTGTTGAATCCTGTGATGATAAATCAGTCTGGAAGAAATGCTGACTAAACTATAAGACTCCAGAATACAGTGGTAGAACCTNTTAAGGAGTGACTAACTGAAGGAGAGGAGAGGTCTCTATATACATGAATATTAAGCATCTAGAAGCTTCTGTTGAATCCTGTGATGATAAATCAGTCTGGAAGAAATGCTGACTAAACTATAAGACTCCAGAATACAGTGGTAGAACCTTTTGTATTCTAGTACATTCTGTGGGGACTGAGTCAACTGATTCTATAGAGGGAATAGTTTAGTCAACCTTCTATACCTCAAGGTAGTACAAGGTAGTTACAAGGCACAGTACCAGCCACACGTTAACAAATTGTAAAACAATGACTTTTATCTAATTAGCAGCAATTAGTAGAAATTATTAAATAGAAGAATACTCCTTCTACTAAATAACTCATTCTAGTATTTAAGAAAGGCTTATTGAAGTCTTTAATTAATAAAGTTAAATATTCAAAGGCCTAGCATTAACTTTTTATCAATAATAAAATATTAATATAGCCGTAATCTTCACTATAAATTAGTAAGGTCAATACCTTATAATACTATAATAGCTACTTCTAAATTATTTTAGTCGATGTTCTTAAGTGCGATAGGAAGTTTGAATAAAGAATATTATCACGGGCAAAGAGTGGGTGTAGATATGATTATGTGTAATTGCACGAAGGAGAAAGGGAACAGTCATAAGCTGTGCATAGAGGACTGGCCTTAAGTAGGGTCCCAACTATGTAGAGCTGGGAGGACTTGGCCAATCAGGCTACAGCAGTCTTAGAAGCAGCTGCAGCCTGCACAAGCATGTGAATGTCACATAGTGGTGAGCTATGATGACAATCACGTACGACAGTCATAGAGGTCTAACCCTGTGACAAATATAGAGTTTAACTATTAATATTATTAGTAATTACCCCAGTAAGAGTACTACAAATAATAGGTTTACTCTTCTCGCGAGCTGTAGCTATTTATTCTAATCGGAAAGATAGAAACTTAATAAAATATAATTTCCTAATACTTTTATAACTATTAACCTATAATAGTAGTGATAGGATACGTATAAGTAATTAAATATTATTATTACAATTAAGAATAGACTAATAAGAAGCAATTAATTAATTAAAGATAACCTTCTATATAAGGTTAAGATTATCGATAGTAAAGGAGGTAATAATATTAGTATCGGCCTCTAAATAGGTATTATTAGCTTTTATATTACGCTAATAATCCTGTACTAATAATAATAAGTCTTAATAGTCTAAATATTAAAACTAATTATATAAAACGTTTTATTTCTTAAAATTAAATATCTTAAAGTCTATATTATCTTTAATTCGTTAATAGGCAGGAACCTCTCTAGCTAATACCTACTATAATTCTTATTACCTCTCTTCCTCAATAAGAAGTTCAAACTCATCATCAAATTCTCTATCAAGTAGGTTACCATAATAATCATAAGGGTGATCTATATTACCTACATAGAGTTCTATACAAACTAAATATATATTAAAATATGTCTCACATTCTTCTCGAACTCTACAATTTATAATACTAAATAATTCGATTTAAGTACGATAGGGATAATATAATATTAGTTTAACCCTACACTAATCTTTATACTAGGTATTGTCCTTAAATTTATAGATAAGATAATAATTKAGCACTCTCTTTTTAGTACAATCTTCCAAACGGTAAATATTATCAAATCAAATAAACTATTCAAAATAATTAATATTGTCAAAATTATTTAGGTAAAATAAGTATTTAAAGTACTAATTACGAATTTAAACTAATTAACCATATTTAATAAGCATTCTAAATCTAAATATTCTATCAGAATAACGACAATCCATATTAATAACTTTATAAGTACTTTAATTAAACTATAAGCCAAGAAGGAAATAACTAATCTCTTAAATGGACCAATCTCTTTTAATAATTAATTAATTTATTATTTTTATAATAAAGAAGATAATGTAATTATTAGAAGTAACCTAGGGAGCGATCTATTAAATAATCTCTTTAAAAGGCCTTAATTACTTCTCTACTTTCGAATAATATTTAACAATATAATTAATAACAACGTTATAACTAATATATAACTAAATATCTATATTAGCATGCCATACCAAGGTAACAGTATAATTATAATTATTCATATAGTTATTATTTCTTTACTCGTCGTATAATTAATACTTCAGGTTAAAATTATATATAAAGTATACTTTTAGATAGTAATTCCTAGGAAAATAAAAACGATAGACTTTAAATATCGGGTCCTCAGGACGGAAAATACTTTAGTTAAACCGTTTAATACGAAGATAATAATCGTTTATATATTAGCTATATCGTTGCATTTGGTTAATTATATGTAATAAGAAATTGAAAATAGGTAGGTATTAGTCTTCTTCTTTATTATTACTAATAGTAATAAATAGAAGATTACTTTCTCCCTATTAATCAATTCGTTCTAGCTCCGGGTTGAAAGTAATTACGTAATAACCCTATAATTCTACAAACTCCTACCAGGTATTTTTGTTAGTTAATTCAAATACTTTAATATATAGTACCTAATAAATACTATAGTTATAATTACTACCTCTTGCCTAGAATTCGATACGGTACTACTAGTCCTTGATTTTAAATTTTAATATCAAAATATACTCTTTAAATAACTTAAATCGTCTTTTGAAGTAGTATATAGCGATATAAGGGTTTTCTTTAAGGTTCTTCTTTATAATCCTTTTACGCTCTTTTATAGAAGTAACCTTCTATTCCTTGTAATTAAATATATATCGAGTAAAGTTATTATAATACGTATCGGCCGTACTAAATACTATAAATATAACTAGTATACTTAATATTTAAATATAAGTATAAAGTTTATAACTTTTGCGTATTTAATATAGCTGTATACCCTATATAATATTAGAAAACCTAATGACCGAATCAAGTAACCGATATACTTTGGGAATATTAGTTTTAATTACTTCCTTTAATTGTATAATATTGGCTAAACTCTTATTATTTGTACTATTACAACCCGAGCGTACGAAAAATTAGCTTTTTGAATTAACCTATTTACGTATTTGTGAAAGCGTGATCCTACGAGAGATACGACTGCAAGACTAAGAGTCACAAATCAAAGTAATATTAAGTGTAAAGAGGAAAGGGAAGCTGTCAAACGAGAGCATCATGGTTCTGGACATATAAGTCAGAACTGCCACTCGTCGCCACCTTCCCGATCCGTAAGTCTTATCGATAAGAACATGAGCCTCATTCCATCCGATGTGCTATGGTGCCCTGTGCCTGGCACCCTATTGCCTAGTGGCCAGTGCTCTAGCGACCTATCTAGTTATGCCATGACAGTATTAAGGTATTTAAAATGATGAAAGAGAACCGGTAATATCGTACAAATTGACTATTATACTATTTGAGTATATAGTTAATATAATTATCGAAGTCGATAAATTGTATTTGGGGTTTAATAAAATCGGCTTTCTTTTAAGAATAAAGGGTTAAAAATATTTATAATAGAATAAATTAAGATCTATCCTATTCCCTTATAGGTATATTCCGTAATAGGCCGAGTTTAATAAAGGGTTAAACTAGAAGGTACTAGCCAGAGGCGGGTTAAACTGGTATAGTACTTTACTACCTTCTACCTTATTATTCTCTACCCTACTACTTTCTACTCTACAATTATTAACAAAGTTATTCTATATTTACTTAATTAACTATAAAATTAGGGAGGGCGATGACTTCCGGCTTAAAAGTATTATTATTTTCTTCCTCTTCTAATTATTCTTCTTTATTAAAATTAAAATCTTCATCATTTAGAAAATTATTAGTGTTAATTTTATAAATTACCAAATCGTTATATATATTACTATTAGGAAATTGTTCTAACTCTTCAAACTAAACCTTAATAATCTCAATATTTTGGTATCTAGGGTAGTTTATTTTCAAGTAATTGAACTAAATATAAAGCTTATTTAGGTTAACTATTATAGCTTATCTAATACGTCAGCCAATATAAGGTTTATCTCTAACTCTACGAGGCCAAAGAATAATAATATCAAGGTCGCAGGGTAGTAGAGTTAGTTAATAATAGGTATAACCAATAGTATAAAGGAAATTAATAATATAATTAGAATATTTACATTAGGAACTCTTAATAACTTAAATATTAATGAAGACATATACCCGGGTAATAAATTATTTCTCGACTTAATTAAGCACTAATAAATCGGGAATATTACCAAAATCTAGGTTATTTTCGGCGCTAAAAAAGTATAGATTACTGGGAGGTCTCCGGTCGTCGTAATTATAATATTAACGATAATAATCGTTAATAATATACATCTCAAACCATTTCTATTTATATTGTAAATATTTTTCTATATTATCTTATCTCTTAAATACTTTAAATGTTTTAACCCTATTAAAATCGGTTTAAAGGATAGCTCTTCGTAAAAGGTCTTTCAGCCTATAAAATTAATATGGGATTAACAGATATACGACTTCAGTACGGTCAGGATCAACAAAGTGAAGCCATACTGGAAGTCATAGTAAAAAGGAAGGATGATGTCAAAAGGAGAAGGAGGCTGTCCCAGCCAGCTGTCTGCACAGAAAGGATATGCTGTACGAGAGCCAGAGCACGTGCCATGAGGTGGCTTGAGCACTGCAGTCTGGAAGTCTAAACTGGGCATGGGAGCCTCCATGACAGCCCAACTAATCTGGGCTGTCACAGCTAATCTAAGCTATAATACAGAAAGGTAGGCTAATCCAGGGATTCCCCTATCAAAAATAGTAAATCCTTTTCAAATTTAATACCGGGAAGTCTAAAGAATTAACGAGGCTGAGAAGGAGATAGTAGTATAAATTATTCAAGCTCGTCTACTACTATTATAAGAGGCCTAGGATTATAACGAAGTAATTGTAAAGCGGGAAATTATTGAAATATATAAAAGGAATCTATAAATTAGGTTCGGTCGGATGAAGGACTATTATTATTATAATATAAATTGCAATATTCCCTTTCTTCCTTATCAAAAGTAAAGAATAATCCCCGTATAAAAACCCTCCGATAATATAAATAGAATTTATTCTCGAAATCGATATTTCTATAGGGTATACCTAATCTATAATATATATAATACTTAATACCGATATATTTATCCGTAATACCTCAAGAGATACTATATATTAGATAAAAGAAATAGTCGATGTTTAATTTATAGTTATTATAATTATTAAAGTCATTATTATTATTATTATTATTATTATTATTAAAATTATTATTATTATCTTCGTTATCGAGATTATTATTATTATTAATGCTAGTATTTTGTCTTCTTTAACTTTCGAGGGAAAGAGTGACCAAAACTTTTTAATTATTATGATAATAACGACAATAATTAGGCTAAATCTAGGTAATCTCGTGGCGGGCCTAAGTAACTTACGGAAAATCCTATATAAAGTATAATGAACTATATCCAAATCTATTATTCATTAATAGATATATTTGTAAATTCTTTCCTATGGGGAAGAATAGAGTAATTAAACGTATAATACGCTCTTAGTTTTAATTCTACCTATTAATATTAATAATCCTTCGAAGTGCTTATATTTATACTGGTATCTATACTAGTAATTAAGCGGGTTATTATCTTAAGGGAGTAAGTACTAAAGGAAGATAGCTTAAAAGTATAGGCAGGAGTACTATAAATATAATTATAAGCGGGGGTATTAAAGGAAAATAGCTTAGTAAGAGTACTATAGGCGTAGCTATAGGTCGGAATAGTTCTGGTAATTGCTTAGGTAACTTATCGAATTCTTTATTAGAATATTAATATTAGTGTTAAAATCGTAGTAGTAAAAGTCTTAATTAGAGAGGGCCTAGCTAGTATTAAAGTACTAGTAATTATTATACTAAATGTAATTGTTCGGGAGAGGGGAATAGTTTAGTAGTATCTCTCTTTTTACAATGTATAGCCTATAATATTAAAATAATTATTAATTATTCAACGGGGCTAACTAACTAATATTATATAAATCGTACCCGCAACCCTCCATAGTTCGGATCGTAATATTACCTATACGTAAATATCCTATTTACCCGTAGGTAATAAAACGATATAGTATACTAGGATTCTATTGGTAGGATTTACGTATTTTAAAGGATTTACTATTATATAGAGTAATACTGGTTAATTAACTAAAGGAAACAGGAATAGGGTTAAAAAAATAAAGAAATAGATAATATACCTCGCTTTATTAATTACGACATTCTTAATATATTTATACTAGCTTAGTCGTATTTTGTTTATTAGTAAAATAGGAAACGGAGTTATTTTAATAATATTTTAGGCAATTTCTTATAGGTATATTTATAATAAAAGGAAAGAAATATAAACCCCTAGAAAGAAATATAAACCCCTAAAACAAAAAGAACCCCCTAGAATGAAAAGGAAATCCGTCGTACCTATGATAATGTATTAATAATAGAAAGTAAATAAATAAGAATAGGAGAGCTAACTTAATCCTTCGCTAACGACGATTTAAGAAGTAGGTAAAAGAATTACTTATAAAAAAAGAAGAATAGATGGGTATGACAGGGTGGGATGCACATGCCTACACGGCCAAACCTATAAAAGATAGGACGATGTTCGCTTGCCAACGAACATCGAAGTGCATACTATATAGACAGTCACAACCCTGTGACAATGGGAGAATTTGAAAATCGAAGGAGATAGGGGGAAGCGAAATTCTTATATCCGCGCAATTTATATTACCAGTCGTTTACTAACTACCGGGAGAGATAATTGGTAATACGTATTTATTATTGTCGCGATCAGTAAGGATATTAAAACTTAAAATAAAATAGCGATAATAGAGGTAGAAGGTTAAAGTTGAAATTAAAATTAAAGTTCAAATTAAATAGCGGGGTAAATAGTAATAGGGAATAGTTGGCTAATACAGGTACCAATCGTTTACTAAACTAATCTGCTAACTGTTGATAAATAGAGGCTGTACGTTAGTATAGAAAGGGAAAGATCTAATATATTCTAGCGCAAACTATTAAAAATACTATCCGCGAAATAGCCAATTAGAAATGAATTTAGTAGACGCCCTGACTAATTATAAGGGCGTACACTCGAAGTAGCCAATAAGAGGCCTGAGAACTTTGCTAGAAAACCCGGCTTTAGACGAACCGTCCTTCAACTCCGCTTCGGTGGATGTGGGTCATGAATGAGCCCCCAGACTATGAAAGTCATCCACCTCTACATAGTTGAAGCACGCTTCAACAATCTCGTGAGTCCGAATCTCGAAGTCTCGAAGCAGACTTGCCATCCATACTGGTACGGACGGAAAATTGAACCTTCAAGACATCCAGCCAGCCTCCCAGCCGAGCCAGCATACTCAAGTTCGAACGTATGCTCCAATGGCCCGTTTTGGGAGACACTCGTTACATAAATCTCGAAGATCTCGTTATAACTAAGTAACTCCGGCCCCTCACGAACTGTGCCGAGATTTCGCAACGCTGCCCAGCAAACTAGCTTTTGGCTTCTCAACTAGTGTACTGACTCGCCGGCGACTGACGGGTGATGATTTAGGTAGCCAGAATGCAGATTCCCAGATGCTAAGACGCTATCGGGCTTAACATCCCTAGACATCAGATCAGATCTTCAACACTAGGAAACCATCTTCAGCACTAAGAAACCGTCTTCAGCACTAACGATGTTGTCTGTCTCATCTCAGGCTCTCAGGCGGCCAGCTCTCCAGCAATCCGTAAGAAACCAACTAACTAGACTTGCCAGGACTAGTGATGATTCGCTTTAATCTTCCAGCTGAGACTTCAGCAAAGGCCCCCGGGAAACCGATTCTACCCTTATGCCTCTGACTGCTCTCGCCGGTCACCTTCGCCGGTTAACTTTCCCATTCCCATTTCCTCCAAATCCGGAGAATGCCACGACCTCACCACACCACACCACACCACCAGCTGACCGTTAAAGGTTCACCAATGACAACCACAAGATGACCTGTTCACCTGTCACCACACCTTCACCACACCTGTCACCATTCACCAACGGCACGGGAAGGCAGGGGTATCGTTCTCGCTGTTATTACCTATTCCGTTGCCTACCCTCCTGTTCATTAGTTACGAACTGTCAACTGTCAGGCAGTCGAATTAAGTCAGTAATGAAAATCATCCATCCATCATGAACCATTGTGCTGGGCATGCTTCACCGTGAGAAAAGTTTGCAACCTAGCTGCTGATCCCCCGCATCTGTCTCGGTATTTCGCGGTTGTTGTCTTGGGCTATTCGGTTAGCTTCACTATGAAGTTGCAGTTGAGTACATAGCGCACAGTAGCAGCCAACCATGAACGGTGAGGGTCAATGACTGGTGAGATTTGAAGTTGATCTTCATCCCTAAGCAAATGACATTGCTTGGCGGTGGAAGTTGGAGGATAGCCTACATTGAATCATGTCTCATCAGACTTTGCCATCCTCTGCAGCGGCTTAGACGGTTCGAAGAGGCAATCAGAAGGGAAATAGACAATGTCGAGTCTCATATGGCAAAAGGAAGATCAGAATACGATTGAGGTATCACTTGAAAGAACGCCGGGCACATGCTTTTGCTCAAGACAGAAGAAAGTTGATTGGCTTTTAATTGAACCCCTTTGAGAGACCATGTCGTTCCCACAACCCAGATGATTTCGCACCCATGCTCATTGAATGAACTGAACCCGTTTCCTCCCAAAATGTTGTTCAACCCCTAGCAAAGACCAAAGCAACCTCCAATTTACTCCTCGCGGAGAGCGGCAATGCGCTCCTGGACACCAGCAGCGCGCTGCTCGCGGGTGAGCTTGGCCTTCCTGAACTTGAGGGACTCGGCCTTCCACTCCTCCTTGGTCTTCTTGGGAGCCTCGGACTCGGCCTTCTTGAAGGGGTCCTCACGGATGGCGGCGTGGGCCTCGGCGTAGAGGTCCTCAAGGCCATCAGCCTCGATATCGTTCTCGATGTAGCGGTTGAACTGGGACTTGTAGCGCTCCTCGTCGTCATCGGCGAGAGTCTCCATGTACTCAGCGACGTGACCGCCGAAGATGTACTTCTTGAGGGTTTCGGCGTCGAGCTCCTCGGACTCCATGTCGAAGCCGGGGAAACGGTTCTCGGAGTGGGGGATGAAGATACCGCCGTCGGAGGCACCCTTCATGGCACCGAAGACACGGGCACCGGTGGAGGTGCGGGCAAGACCGACATCAAGGAAGGCCTTGAAGGGGCGGCGCTCGCCATCGTCGGTCTCGGCGGCCTCGGTGAGCTTGTACTCACCGTCAGCCTCCTCAACACCCTTGAAGGTCTCGTCGAGGCCGAGCTTCTTGAGAACACGGCGGGCGAGGAGGAGACCGGTGGCGTAGGCAGCAGCCCAGTTGGTGAGACCGTTCTCAATGCCGTAGGCCTTGAGCTCGTGGGAGTAGGCGGAGGCGAAGACCTTGTCGCCGGTGATCTCGGAGCTCACAATCTGGAGGATGATGTCGCGGTTGGTGAAGCGGACGACCAGGCGGTACTTGGGAGCATTGTACTTGTTCTTGGCCTGGGTGATGAGGCGCTTGCGGGCATAGTAGTCGGTCTTGCCCTCTCTTCTGCGCTTGTACTTGGTCTGGAAGCGACTGTTCGGCGGATTGAATGTTAGCGAACCCCAAGTTCCCTTCGACTTCTTGTTAGGAAATGTCTGCTTACCTGTAGTACGCGCTGTTCTTGACAAGCTTGTGGAAGGCCTGACAATCAAAAATCCCCGAGTCAGCAATTATCGCTTCAGAATATTCCTCCTGTCCGAAGCATCTTGCGTTGACTCTTTCTCTCCTTGTTTCCCCCGGATTTCCCTCTGGAATGATGGTGATTTGAACGCAGTCGCTGGTCGCTCATTGCTGAACGGMCGCGACGCACGCCGTAGGTCGTCAACTTACCATTTTGACTACTTTTGCTGGGTACACTCAACAAACGGTCTTGAGACGGGCTGGGTTGTCAGAAGGGAAATTTCGAGATCGCGAACAAACTTTGGTGGGCAGGAATTTCGCACTACAACCCCACAGCCCTAAGAACAAAGGCGCGCCTGATTGGTCGGCTGGCCAGCTGGGTTGTCAACTCAGGTTGGCGACGACCAATTCACCCATGCTTCGCCATGGTGCCACGGTGGGCGACGAGCGCCAAGAGTGGATTGCAAGCGGCAGGCAATTGTGGATACTGCCAGTGCCATTGCAGTGGTGAACCTCTGTGGTTTCGGGCTTCAGTAGCCGTTGACCTCCGGCATTCACTGTCCCGAACCGAGGTCTACCATTCACTTCACTAATCACTTCCTAGTGCCAATGTGCGGAGGTCCAATGTTGATAGATGAATCAAAACATCTCTATACCCCAAAAGTTCCATGACATTATACTGTGATGCTTCCTGACGAGTTTCCCCCTGAATACATCATAGAAGCCATCGACAGCATGGCGCCAACCGATCTCCAAGGGAAGGGGTCCGGGTCCCCCAAGCCCAAAGTCATCCTCTTTGACATTGGCGGCGTCTGTGTAAGTCACCATCACCACCCACCTCACATCTTCACTCCAAAGCATCACAAACTAACGCAACCCAGGTCGTCTCCCCCTTCCAATCCATCCTCAACTACGAACTCCGCCACTCCATCCCCCCAGGCTGGATCAACCACTCCATCTCGCGCTCCGCCCCCACGGGGTTCTGGCACCGTCTCGAAACCGGCTCGATCCCCATGGACTCCCGCTTCTTCACCGGCTTCAACCGTGACCTGCACAACCAATCCCTCTGGGAATCCTTCTTCCGGTCTCAACAAGCCGCACACCCCTCCCGCTTCCCCCCTCCTGGCTCTGAACCGATCCCGCCCATCCCCCAGATCGACGGCGAGTGGTTATTCCACGACATGATGGAGCACGCTCGGGCTCCGGATCCGTGGATGTTCCCCGCGCTGAAGAAACTGAAAGAGGATGGGAGGTTCGTCGTAGCGGCGCTGAGTAACACGGTTATCTGGCCGGAAGGGCATAAGTGGGCGGAGAAGGACTTCTTCAGTGATCCGTTGCGGCAGCTGTTTGATGTGTTTGTTTCGTCGGCGCATGTGGGGTTGAGGAAGCCGGATCTGAGGATTTATCAGCTGGCGCTGGAGAAGGTGGATGAGTTTGCCCGGGCGAATGCTAACTCCGAAAGGGGGAAGAGGGGTGGTTGGGGGGAGGGCGTGAGGCCGGAGGATGTTGTGTTTTTGGATGACATTGGGGAGAATCTGAAGGCGGCGAAGAAGGCTGGGTTTAGGACGATCAAGGTTGGGCTGGGAAGGGCGTTTGAGGCGGTTGATGAGCTGGAGAGCGTGACGGGGTTGAAGTTGGCTGGGGATCACCCGAGGATTGCGGTAAAGCCGGACTTTAGTGCTGCGAAGGAGGCGAAGGCTAAGTTGTGATGATCTTGCTGATGTACATGTGGTGTATGAGTTTAGATGATGAAATGAAGAAGAATCTCCGGCTATTTTCCTGACTCATGCTCCCACAACGCATACTTTCAAATCTGTGAAGTCTTGAACTCTCCACTGTTGTAGTCGGTGTGCTTTCATTCATGATCACTGCGAAGAACGTGTTAGATTGTTGTAACTTTGGTCCATGTATTCTTGAGATCCTAGGGGCAGCTCTTCGTGGGACATCTACACGACCCTGGGTTCAGTCCAGACACAATCCTGTCGTTCTCAGTAGAGACAGGTACCTCCTGTCCCTTTATATCTTCGGAAACCATGTCCCCGCGAGATGATATTTGTAAGATATATAGGTTGATATCTCTACTACCTATCCAATGAGTCTAAATCGACGTTTGTCGCGGATCTTATGACCACAACTTCTAAGATCTACAAATATCCAAAACGATGTAGAGCAACCAGCTCAAAGTAGACAAGTGGTATATATAACTTCTACTCATCTAACGTAGTTTATACACCATCTTGACATTTATGTTTCATAAACATAGCCCCCTTTTAACTTATTCTTCTCTTCGGTTCCTCATCTTTTAGACTGTCGTCTCTCCTTTTCAAGTTTTGTTTTATTTTGTCTAAGTAGGTATCACCCAATTCACCTCTCAGCCCACCAACTTCTCCCCAGCCAAGACCAAGATCTTCCCTCTCCTCTTCATTCCATTAAACCATCCATCATCTTCTGTTTTACCCTCTTTAACAAAATGCCCTAAACGTCTCCCAGATCTCCCGTAGCTCATATCGTGCTTCCCCTTCCCAGCTTTGAGCTCTGCTATCACTCCTCCTTCCAAAAGACCATCTCATCTTCCAAGCCACCGTGGTAACCGCTAGATGTTTAATGGTGTTCATTCCGCTGTTATGTAAGAGAGAAGCCTCAGGTCTCCACATCTTATCTAGCAGTCCGGTCAAGGATTCGGAATGCGGATGAGATCGACCATCTATGTGAGTGAGAGTTTCAGATATCGGTGAGGTATGGTATATAGAGGGTTGATGGAATCATGATTTAGGGATGTAGGTCTGACTTGGTGTAGTCGGTTAAAATAAGATGGTAGACAGGTAGCGCTGAATGATATAATAGTATGAGAGAAGCTTTGTCTCGTCTTAAATCATCAACTCATCAAGACGACCCGGAGTGTTCCCGGTCTGTTTTCTTTTACCGCCCACCCAGCTGTCTTGGGCGGTTGTATCCTCATGAGTGGCAGTCATGATGATCGTGGACGGGGATCCGGGTTCATGTCCCGGATGCTCCTGGCTCCAGACAATGTTCAATCCTGCCTAACCGTTGAAGCAATGTCCTTGGAGCATCGGCGCCCATACGCCGAATCGAATGTGGCCTGTTGTGCCACCGTCGTTATTCTCTCTTGATTTTCGTAGCTGTTGTAACGTTTTTGAACATCGTCATCTTCATAACGCGTCCGTCCCCATTTGCTTTTGTACGCCGAGATGTTGGTATCTCCCAAGGCGCCACATGGTTGGAGAGATCGCTGAGCCGATTCAAGTATGGCTATGCAACCCCTCCAGAAACTCTACTCCGTGAACCTTTTCAGATACGCTGGTAGAACAACAGGTAAGCGACCTTGCTGTCCTTGAAGCTATCATTATGTTGCTTGGCGGCAGCCTTCAAGCTGCCACTGCCGCTAGGAGCAGCAAGACCGGCACCGTTGACAACGCTGCTCCACTTTTTGCCGTTCGCAGTAGCCTGCTTCCAGCCCTCGTCATCACCAGTATCATCGTCATTCATGGCGCCGAACCGGTTGCTAGCTGCCGAGCTGCCGTTCTCCCTGCGATCACCAACGGCGCCCTTGGAAGGCTTTTCCTCAGCGCCAGCCTCAGCGACGTCCTCAGGGCGAACACGGCGAATGACAGTGTCATCAATGCGAACCCATTCACGGCCGTCCTGGCGACGAACATCAACAGTATAGTGTCCGCCGCTGGCATTCTTTCCGTGATGATAGACAACCGTGATGAGACGATACTTCAGGAGATCGGCATTCTCAGCATGAATAGTGTTGCGCTTCTGCCGAGAGACGACCTCGCGAGGGATTTCGAGCTCCAAGGGATATCCGACCTTCTTCCAAATCTTGATGGTACCATGGCCTTCAGCATCGAACTGGAAGCGTTTGAGATGCAGAATGAGGACCGGAGGCAGAGACTCAATGAACACCTGCTTGGTAGCCTTTGCGTCCTTTCCATGGGGCGAATTGAAATCTCCGTGGATCGTTTCTGGGCGAGTAAGACCCCTCAAAGCATCAACGATGTTGCGAACCTCGGGAGCACCAATATCGAGCTGAAGGGGCTGATAGGGCTCCAGGGTAACGGAGCTCTTGAGGCCAGGGATGCGGAGTTCGGAGCGGAGTTGACCACCGAAGATCCTAGTGATGGGAGAGATCGAAGAGGAATAACCAGAAGTGCGAGTAATTGCAGCCTTTTGACGGGGTCCAACCTCGAGCCAATCATCACCAGCGTTGGAGGCCGTGGGCGAGGGCAAGGACGAGTTGGGCGCAGTCGAAGTAGTCGACACGGGGAGAGTACGCATGACATGAATGCATTCATCGTGGAGTCCCTCAAGAAGGAAACCGAGGAACTCCTCAGCATCTTGTTGATGACCGCGGCGCATGCTTGCGAAACGAGGGAGCTTTCGGATAGCGTCATAGACAAACTCGGGGGTGAAGGCTTCACCGTACTGCTCGAGTTCCTCGCTCTTGAGGCGCCTCTTGAGCTGGTCAATAGACACAGCAGAATCGATCACCTTGAACTCGCGCATGAACATGATCATGGCATCGAGGAGAGGAGTCTCGCTGTTGAAGCTGTGGGCAGCCTTCTTGCTGACTTGGTCCAAGAAGTCGTAGAAAGGAATGCAGTTAACCAAAACTTGAAGAATCTGCAGATAGTATTAGTACTGTTCCTTCGAGCCTACAGCAAAATTGGAGCGACTTACAGAGTTCATATAGCACATGTTACCAGTGTTGACGAGGCCGCGGGGCTCCAAGAAAGCAATCTTATCAGCGGTGCCCACCCGGTACGACTGAACAGCCTCGGCCATAGAGTTCGCCTTAGACTGAGCAAAGCCGGTGGCAACTCCAACAGCGGCTCCTGAAGCATCCGCGGCGGTATGGCCGTTGACAGTGGTCTGGGTAGCGGAAGCTGCAGCAGCGGCAGCAGCAGGGTTAGCGGGAGCGGCAGGCTTGGTGAACAGGTTGGCCCAAGACTTAGGCTTAACAGGCGCGGGCGCAGGAGCAGGAGCAGCTTCCGCAACCGGCGCCGAAGCATCAGGTGTCGAAGCAGTTGCATCCTTAGCAGCAGCCTCCGGAGTCTGCTCAATAGCAGGGGCAGAACCAGCAGGCTTGACCTCAGCAGACGGCTGCTCCGCGCTAGGCGTGGGCTTGTCCTTGGGAGCAGGCTTTGGCAAAACAGGAACCACAGGGACGGCAGGGACAGCGGGAACGGGGACACGAGTAGCTTGCTTCGCGGGCTGGGACGGAGAGGCCGTGATGGACTCGGAAACCTGGAACTGTTGGGATGGAACGGAGCTAGTTGGCGAAGTCGACGGGGTGTCCACAGAAGGAAGCTCTTGAGTCGAAGGAGTCTCGGATCGGGGAGGAAGAACCTCAAGCTTGGGCGTGCCCTTAGGGGTCGGAACAGAAGCATCTTCCTTGTCATTTTCCGTGGGAGTACTTTCCGCTGGAGCAGCCTGGGTAGTCTCAGAGGCAGGTTGTTGGCCAGGAGCAGTAGGAAGGCTGACACTTTCCGAGGCAGCAGAAGGAGCTTGCCGGCGTCTCCTAAGCTTTGTGCGAGTTGGGAACGGTGTATCGGGATGCGAAAACCAAGGCAGAGAGAACGGCGGCTTGTCAGACTTTTGCGGCGAAGCGAAGTGCGAGTATGCGGCCTCAGTCTGGGCAGGCTGCTTGGCCTCCTCAACCACCGGCTCCTCTACAGCCTTTTGCTGAATCTCAGGCTCGGGCTCAGGCTGAACCTGAACTTGAGGCTGCGACTGAATCTGTGCCTGGGGAGGGACGATCGGTGGCATCTGCTGAGCCGGCGGAGTCATGGGGGTCGGGACGACATGAGAGTGTGTCGACGAGGGAGTGTGAGGAGCAGGAACCGGTACGAGCGCTGGCGCAGGCATGGGAGGAGCCTGGTACGGGGTTGAGACGATGGGAGACTGGGGAGGAGCCGGTCGAGCGTAGGGGTTCTGGGCTACCATGGGCATGTAGTGCTGCATGGCCGGGGGCGATCGAGCGTAGGTGGCGGCGGGCGGKGCGTACTGCGGCATGCCGTAGGGGTTCATGGTCGCGGCATTCTGGTAGGCAGGGGGGGCATAGTAGCCAGGAGGAACACCGTAAGGTTGTGGCATGTAGTTGGCGGCATACATGGGTTGGTGCGCGACATGAGGCTGGTGATATTGCCCATGGTGGTGGTGGGCGACAGGATTGTAGTGGTTGTGGTGAGGCCGTCCGCGACGGGGACCGTGGCCCTGACCGAGATGGCCCTGGCCACCGGGGCCTCCATTCATCCTGGGAATTCCCATATCGGCATTACCCTGCATTGGCTGCCCAGCCGGCAGATGCCCGGTGCTGTTCATCATGCCGGCTTGGGAGATGTGGCGGCGCGGTAGCTGCTCACCGGCGTGAGGCCACCGCAGCGAGTCGGAATGTGCTGGCGCCCAATGAGGCGGGTTGCGAGATGCCGAATCAGCTTCGGACGCGGGGTTGCGAGGTTGCGGGAGGAGGAGAGAGAGCTTGGGTTGCCGCCGGTCGTGGTGGCCGGATTCGGATGATGCCGAAAGCTGGGCTGGAATCGAATCGATCGTGACTCGGGAATGCGAATATCGGGGTCCCGGGGGTTGGGACTCGAGGAGGCGCCTTGAGGATTTCGGTCCTCTGCGGGCGTCCACTTCTTTGCTGGCAAACGAGGCGTCAAAGGTGCCGCCTGCAATGTCCAGTCCTGCTTTGCACTCGCTGCAAACTGGCGGGAGGTGTCGAGGATTTGGTTGGTGACGGCGCGGCGTTGACAAGGTCCCGGCCGGTAAGATATGTTTTTGGAGGGGAAGGTTAGGCAAGGCAAGGTAGCAGCAGCCCAGCCTCTCAGGTGTTGAGGTGGTGTGGGTTCTGGTTGTGGTGTGTTGTAGTGGCAGGAATGGAAGCGACTCCCAGCGAGTGGGTAGATAGGTACTCTCGCCCGCTAGTCAGACGGTCGGTTTTCAAGACCTGACGAGTAATTGGTAGGCGTGTTGGTTCGGCAAGGTACCTCTACAAGTAGTGAAGTAGCAGCTAGCCCTGCAACGGAGCCAACGGGACGCAGCAAGCAGGGAGGGGCGTCTGTCCTGCGGTTCCCGAAGAATTGGGTGAAGGTGCGTTGGATGCGTCACGTCCTGGATGCGGATCGAAGTATTTTGACCTGCACAAAACAAAAATAATAAACAGCGGCGATGTTTCGGCGTTGGGTGCCGTCACCACAAAGTTCACAAGATGGAGGTTGAGAGACGAAGGTTGAACACAAGTCAGAAACAGTGTGACAGAAGGTGGGCTGGGCCTCAGCCTGGACCTGCCCTGGCCCGCTGTGAGTGGCAGGCACTCGGACGTGGAGCTGGCCGGCAGAKGGAAGGCGGCGGCGGCGGCGGTTGATGGTGGCGGCAAGCAAACGGCAACCTCTCCCTTGACTGCGTCAGGATGTCTCTGCCTTCCGGTCAACGTAGGAAGGAGTCAACTTGGTTCCTTCTGGTTGACAACGCTTTCTCTTATTGCTCAAACTTTCTTCCATCTTTGACTCGTTCCCACTTCCCAGTGCACCACGTCCGGTTCGGTGTTTACTGTAGCGAAGCGCATCCCACCAACAGGAGCCGTCAACCCCGCGGACTGTTGGAAAGCTCTGGTGGCAGGCGAAACGGCACGATAGTGGAGCAAAGACGCTCGGACCATATCCGATATGTGATCCAAGCAGCGATGACACTCTTCATGTTGACTCGAGATATTCGGAAGCATCGAAAATCATGTTTTTCAATGTTTAAGGAGCTTGCGCTTCAAGTTTCATGTGATATCTGCTATGAATAGTATGTACTGATATATACTTGTTCAGGAGCTCCTAGTTGATCACGGGAGTTAGAATAGGCTCAGGTTACCCTTTACTCATCCCTGAAGAGCCACCTCCCATTGCCTCTCATGGCTTCACGCCATCTCTTCTCTACCGTCTCCCTCTCCCGCCTGTTTGCCTCTTCTCTCCGTTCCTTCTCTTCTTGTGTGCCGGGGAAGTCAGGGTCCCAATAACCCGGAGGTGAACGCTTTCGTTCGAATTGGTGTCGGTGTCTCCCGAAGCTGTTAGCCACAGCTATGGTCTTGGCCTTCAACCAGACCTCCTTCTTCTCGTCCACCGTCATAGTCCCCAGCCGATAACTCTCTGGCCCCAAATAGTCTTCCATCAACGCAATATTTTCTGCTTTCAGCAGATGAGCTGAGCCACCTGAACTGAGCTCGCTCTCCGCCAAGACACGGGCAGTCCTCCCACAACAGTTTGGATCGGTGCAACCCTCGAGCTTAGCACGCTCTGCTCTCCCACGTACTACCTCGTCAAAAGCATGGGTGTAGCCGTTGTTTGCCTTTGGGTTGACCTTGAAGTCTTCGAGTCTCAGCTCAGAAACCGCCCGTTCTCGGAGCGGAGTCGACTTTGCCATGTCTCGAACACGCCGCAAGTTTGGAGCGCTGTGGCTGCCTTGTACAGCTGCCGGAATCCTAGCCGGCGTCTGCAAACGCTGCTCGCGCTGCAACGGTGTGTTGGTATTGAGAAGACTTTGTAACCTTCCTGGCTTTGGTGTGGCCGAGTCTGATGGTCCACCTTTGTCTTGTTCCTTTTCGAGAACTGGGGGTTCGGGGCTGTCTTCTGCGACATCCGCTATGGCATGACCAAGTTTGAACTCTGACCGTGCCGCGGGTTTGGGGGTGGTGGAAGTGGCATTGTTTTTGCCTGTCTTTGGTGCAGGAGCTGGCTGGTCAGTTATTGATTCTTCCGCGGCATCGTGGGCTGGTGGTCGAGGTGGGTCCCGATGTCTACGCTTCTTCGGTGTGGGCATCACATATGTTGTCTCATTGAGGTCGATACTCTCTTGTGGTATGAAGGCGGACACCACGCTTGTTATGACAGGATCTGAGCTCTCTCTCTTGATTCCGCGAGGGTTGGGCCTTGTTTCACCACCGGTGTCGCTATTCCTCCTCTTCCGGACACGCCTCTCGGAAATGACCACAGGTCCATCGGAAGATGGCTCTTCATTAATGGCCACTTCATGTGCTGCGTCATGTTCCGTCGGTAGAGTCGGCAATTCGTCTGGTACCGTAACGGATGGTGCTGGACGCTTCGGATCGCCCTCCTCTCGGTGTTTTGTTCCGGTAAGCTCATCAAGCTTTCGTTCTAGATGTTCGGCATATTTTAACCATCCATTTCGCTGATCAACGACCTGCCGCGCGAGCTTCCTTTTCTCATCATATTTCGCTTGCAGTCGTTCGCAGCGTCTCCTTAGAGCCGCCAATTCTTTGTCTTTGTCCGTCTCCGCAGTAACATCCTTGACAGTGGCGCGTGTTGTCCCAGTAACCGTGTTAGGCGAGATTTCTCCAAGGACTGAACGCGACGTTGTACCTGTCGATTGTTGTGGTGCCTCCAGGAGAGTGTCTGACGATGCCGGAACATCTTGATCGCTGGTAGTGGTTTCCTTTGAAGTAGTGGAAGACGAGACGGGGTTGACTTTCTTGATGAGCTCCTCAAGGTTTTTCATCAACGCCTGGTTCATCTTTTCTAGCTGGTCGACTTTGGCCATCAACGTCTCCCTCTCGGCCGCAGAGAACGCATCTTTTTCGCGGAATTCTGGCAGCGGGTTAGTCGATGCGCCCGCGAAGTTGAGAATTGTCCATGACAAGCTCAGCCATATGGCATAATATTAAAAATCCTACCTGCGTCGAGATCCTTTCCAACCGTATCACAGGCGGCTTCTACCGCGGCAAGGATCGCGGCACGACCTTTCTGGTCCCAGAAGGTCATTTGGGCCGATAACAAATGATGTTTGACAAGTGCGACTTAAAGCGAGAACAGCAAAGATTCCATTGAAGGAAATTGACAACAATCAGCGGCGCGAGAGTGTTGTTGACATGATTTCAACGAAGTCGACGTCACGAACCTTGGAGGCGCGTGTAAGGGCAATGTACCTCTTCCTTGTCTAGACCAAAAGGGGTAAACACTGGGCAGGCAGCAACGAGCTAAGCGCCACATCACGTGCCAGGCTACTGTGTCTTTCAGTGGGGTCATGCTTGAGCCCCACTCTAAATTCCGGAGCAGTGGGGCATGTCCCTGACAGCTGTGGAGCACAACCTTTCTTGAACTTCGGACATCTTCAAGTTCAAGATCTGACATCAAAGGCCAAAAACGTCACGGTGGACGGGCAACAAAGAATCTGGGTGAGCTTCTGGATGCTGTCTAACTTTGACTAACAAGGATCCAGAATGCAAAAACACAACTTCTTTTGAAACCTTTGGACATATGGTTGTGTGACATGATATTTTTCGTGGTCCCATGGCGGCAATGGAACGAACACGGAGCATCTCCGCCGAGTTTCTGCTCCACGCGGGGATGATGGTTCGCATAATAATGATGTCTGGATGCCAGCCAGCTTTTCTCCTGGACCCCTTGACTGAATGGAGTACCTAGGTAGACTGCTTAGGTTCATCCCACCACACCTCGAGTCAGCAAGTTGACTTCACGAAGCCGAAGAATCTTCACGTTCGGGTATTTGACTTCCAGTGAGAAGAATCACCCAGGGGTTTGACCTGCTGGTCGACTCTCCCGGTCTCCGCTTTGGGTCTTTATAAAGGTCACTACAATACACCCCTGGAAGGTTTGTTAGCTCGAGACTTCTGGTCAACTTGTCCAGGCGTTTCCACATCAAGTTTATGTGTTTTCTTCGATTACGGGGGCTTAAAATTGATATGAATATGTCAAACCAAATTCTAAAAATCTGTTTTTGGTTGATGATTATACATTTCAAAGTACCGTTACAGCGTTCAGGACGGGTTAGTATGAGTCGATTCGGGGTGCCAAACTAACAAACAAACCAGCATTGGACTGTACGTACTTTTGCTCCTCCTCTTCGAGCTAGTGTTATAGGTATGAGGATGTTGAGGCTTCAGGCTTACCCAAGTGATTTCATCCCATCTGGAATCATGACTGTTTTGATAGAGGTTTGGAATTTCATCTCTTCTTCTTTGCTACCAAGCTGGCCATGTGCCCCATAGGGATGGTATTTGGATCTTATCTGCAAGACAGGACGACCGTAGCACGTGGCGTAGATCGGCCAAGCTAAGGTCACCCTCGGATAAAAAAGACTATTGACAGTTGAGAGGGGAAGATCAAGTGAAGCCCCCTCGTTTACTCTTTCAGATCGCATTCTCTCGCCGACATCCCTGATCACCGTTGTGTGTTGACTGCAGGTAACCAGAAACACGTATCACGGCCGTATTGGGTGCTCCTTGTTACCGAAAGAAGTCATTGACTCGTTTTGAACCTCGTTCCCAGCCTCAAGCAAGCACCGGTCTCCATCTTTTGAGAGACACACATCTGCTTGATATTGATCAAAAGGAATGCTGGATTGGGAGCTGGATCGCATCGACGCAGGGGCATGTACCGCTATGACTGCCATGCTCGCTTTCCCCTCCTCTTATTCCGTCCTCGGACCACGCAGTCTTCATGATGCGAATGTATGATTTTGTCGATTGTGACCTTAAGCTGTGGAGGGGACGGGACGGGAAAGAGGGGAACAACCACAATTCCTAAACTCAGGAGGAACGCAGCGTTTGTGGTCGAGGACAGAGTGTACCTCCCCCCTGACCTTTGTGGGATGTCACGAACCTGCATACAACCGAGCACCTGCATTTTGTTTTTTTCCCCTTGTAAGTTGTCGATATCTGTGGTGTGAGTCGGAGTCTGGAACTGAAAAGGGACAGATACCGCCGTGATGGAATTCACAGCAGGTCCTCCCTTCACTTCCATCAGAATGGAATCACATTGCCTCTCGATACAACATGACTACTAGCAGGTACGTGGAGGTAAGATTGTGAACTCGCAAACTTGGACAGACTGGCAACATGCCTGCCAGAAGACAGATGTGTGCTGGTAAAACTTGAACATGTTCGGCACAACTCCTCACTTGTTGCCATCCATACAGTCTCAAAGAGGCAAGAACCACGCAGCAAAGATTGGCATATGGCAGTGGTTGCCGGTTCGGAAGAATGGTCAAGTGAATGAAAGTTGAGAGTCGGATCACGTCCCAGCGCCGACCTACCAAAACCGGTGAATGGCTACAAGACGGCCAAGGCAGGCAGGGTCAGGTCGCAGGGCAGGGGTCCCCTCCCCACACAAAGTGTCCTTCCAGAAAATTTCAACAGGAGGGAAACAGGAACCAGACCACCCGCTTTGCCTAGCTCCCCGCTGTGCCCTTCACTTTCGTTGAGTTTTGCCTGCCTCTGAGCCAGCCGACAACTGCTATTTATCTGTCCTTCCTGCCCGTCCTGCTGCCTTCTTTCCTACCGCAACATCACTTTTTCTCGCTACAGCAACAGTATTCGACTCCGTCCAGTCCTCTTTTCCAGGTAAGATCCCTCTCAGCTATTTCCTCACTTTGCAGCACCCGACACAGAGATCATCACCCCATTCTTTCGAGGCACCTTATCGCCCAGGTTTATCCGAAGTGGAATAAACTGTACGGGTCCCGATAAAGTGCTGCGATAAACCCCACACCAAGACTCCCCCCACCTTTTTCCCATTTTTGCACGTCAAAGCAAGCCCTCCAATCCAAGACAAAATTCCCACCCATACATTGGAAACTTTAATTGCCACCTACACCTCTCCCTTTACTGACCCATCAACAACTTCGTCTCAACAGACTTTCAATACCCAACTTCGAACCTTCGATAATACCCCCCCAAACCAACATCAAAATGGACTCCTTCGCTGCTCCCCAGGGCCGTGCCTGCTTCACTTGTGAGTTCGCCAATACAATCTCTGCGCCCTAGCTTTCGTTTGCTTCGCCGGCGTGACACGCAGCTGTCACCCGCGCTCGGTTTCTACAAAGCGTTGCGTCACCTGCAATCCCTTTCACACTTCGATCCTGCGTCCCCGGATGCTACACACACGGTTATACACAAGGAAGCTTAGCATCATGTGCTGCGCGCTGGCGTCGGGCTCGGACCTTGGTCCCAGGTCCCGTGTGCCGCCGCAGCCTTGATACTGTTGCCCTATGGGTTGCCGTGCTTGGACAGGGCAGAACATCTTCACGAGTTCGAGATCTGTTCGTCGGTTGAGCGAGAGCTGTTGTACCAGAAGGCGAACAAGTTCTAAACCGTTTAGCCCTTACAGGCACCTGAATAAACCATTACCCACACACTGCCATATCAACAACGATCATCATGAGAGTGAGGGGAGAGATCTGACATGAGAGACATTAGGCGGCCAGACTACCCATCAGGTATGCGAAACATTCGGCGAGAGAGAGAGACACCCAGAATGGCGGACGGCGAAAAGATCGGAGAGGTATACAAGCTGTGTGTTTGGTCATGATGCTGACTGGAAACCAATAGGCCCGTGACTGCCCCAACAAGGGCGCTGCTAAGTGCTACAACTGCGGCAACGAGGGTCACATGAGTAAGTCCTCGCTTCGAAAACGTGTGCTTCTGATTGTCTTGCTGACAGTATCGTGCAGGCCGTGACTGCCCCGAGGGCCCCAAGGACAACGCCCGCACCTGCTACCGTTGCGGCCAGACCGGCCACATCAGCCGTGACTGCTCCCAGTCCGGCGGCG
>RANY01000573.1:0-23335 GCA_009805235.1 Neurospora pannonica FGSC 7221 | reverse complement strand
GCAGCACTACCGCCACAAGCGCAGCAAGTCCCGCCACGGCAGCCGGTCGCGCAGCCGCAGCTCCAGCAGCGATCGTAGTGGACACCACTCGAAGCTGAAGACCGGAGCYGAGATTGTCGCCGCTGGAGTAGCCGGTGCCGCAGCCAAGAAGATGTACGACAAGCACAAGGAGAAGAAGGAGCGGTCGCGCTCGCGCCACGCCCCCGACGACCGAGACCGTGAGTTCTATGACGACGAATACGATCACCGCGATCGCGACTATAAGTCCAGAAGCAGGAGCAGAAGCCAACATCGGTCCGCATTACCCTCTTCCCATAATAACCATGCTCAATCCGAGAGGACCGTCGCTGATGATCCTGAATCCTTAGGTTTGGTTGAGTACGGAACGAACCCCGTCCCCGTTCATAATGAACAACAGCAGCCGCATAGTAAGAGCAAGAGCAACAAGAGACAAGTGGCGCTTGCTACGGCTGGAGCAGCGGCGGTTGCTGCTGCTGCGGCTACGGCAGCAGTGAAGCAGAACAAGAACGACAACAAACGCGATAAGGAACCACCGCCAACGCCGCAGTTACTATCTGCTGTTGAAGACTACGATGATAACGGGATTGCCACGGGGTATGAGTCGGCGGCGGAGGAGAGGGCGAGAAAGGAAGAACGCCGTCGGGAGAGGAGCAGGAGGAGGAGACAGAGGGAGAGGGAGATGGAGGAAGAGAGGGGCGGTGCTTTGTTGAGGCCGAGAGCGAGAAAGGAGGAAGAAGTTGGTTATTACTCTGATAGTGAGGATAGCGAAGAGGAGAGGATGAGGAGACGGAGGGCGAAGAGTAGGGATCCTGAGAGGGAGAGGGAGAGGAAGGATAGTAGGAGTCCAGAGAAGAAGCCGGCGAGGAGTAAGAGTCGGCTGGGAAGGCTGGCTGCTGGCGCCGCGGCGGCGGGGGCAGCGGCTATTGGGATTAAGAAGTTGGGTGAGAATAATAAGGATAAGAAAGAAAAAGAAAAGGAGAGGGAGAGAGAAAGAGACAGAGAGAAGGGGAGGGATAAGGAGATAGAAAGAGAGGAGAGGGAGATTGGGCTGGTGGAGAGAAGAAACAGTAGGGATAGCGATAGAGAGAGGATGGACAGACAACGTGAGAGGGAAAGGGAACGCCGGCGTGAGTGATCTATTTACCTCTACCATCTGTCTTCTGTGAGACTCTCCTAGAGTCATCAATACTAACGAGAACACAGGCTACGAGGAAACAACCGCTCCCACCGACCCTTTCTACCAGCAGCGGCCGGCCTCGCCTCCTCACGCGTCAGGCGGTTATCCCCCAGTACCTCCAACTCCTCCTGCTGTCGCCCCTGCTGTTGTTGCTTCTGTTCCAACAGCTACACCACCACAGCCGGGACCACAACCACCACCACAGCTACAACCACATCGTTCATCAAACGGGTTTACTCAACTGCCTAACATCAACTTCACCGACCTGAATCAGTTCCAAACACCGTACCCGATGGGGCCGGAGGCGATGCCGATGCCTGTGCCGGGACCGGTTTCACAGCCGCCACCGGTACAGCAGCCAGTTCAGCAACAGCAGTACCAACAGTATCAACCCTACAATCCACAGGATTACGTTGCTAGTTATCCACCCCCTCCTCCAGGGCCTCCGGGTCCCGAAGTACCACCAGCATTGGTACCGGGCAAAGGCGCTTCAGCTGTGACACAACCACCCCCCGCTGCTTCCCAGGGAGTTCCTCCTCCGCAAGAAGTTCCCCCAGCACTGAGGGCTCCCCAAGGGGTGCCGGCCTCGTTGATGGTGGGTGCGCCATCGCATCTTTCGCAGTCGCAGTCGGTGATGGGGAACCGTCCTGAAGATGTGAGTACAAGATCTCCCAGATCTACTAGAGATATGCCAATGTCCCCTACTACGGGTGATGATGAGAGGGAAGGGCGAGAAGAACGTCGTCGCCGCTCGATGCACATGCCCAGGTCAAGGCCTAGGCGGTCGAGAGGTGTTGGTACCGGTGCCGATAGTGGCAGTGGTACGACGAGAGAGAAGGGTGCGTTTTCTTAGTTAACTTTTCCTTGGTTATTTGTCTTTTGGTTTCTCCTTCTTTCTGGCCGCCGTCAACTGCCCCTTCACCCCTTTTCCTCACCATCACCCAGTTCAAAACCACACACATCAATTTGACAAAGATACTAACAACCATCCCTCACAGATGGTCTAAAAACCACCCTCCACCCTCCCACGCCGACCGACTCCTCTTCTTTCTCAGAAACCGACTCCCCTTCTCCCACCCCAAATACCCCCAAAGACAACCAGCAACCCCCCGCCTCAAAATCAGTAACCTTCATCCCCCTCTCCCCCAAATCCTCACAAACCCTCCAGCGCCACCACGAAGAGCAAATGGCCAAAGAAGCCGCCAAGCGGATCTCGGGCGTCGACCCCGATAACTCTGATAACTCTGACGTCTCCGACTTTGAGGATCGTTTAGACAGGGAACTAAACGCCTTGGTACCTGCCAAGTACCGCTCTGCGCCTGTCCCTGAGTCTTCCTCCCTTTCTCGTCGTGACCGGTCCCGCTCCCGCTCTCCTTCCGCGCGTCACGACGACTCCGATTCAGACTCAACCCTCGAAATCCTCCCCGACCGCTTCGATACGGATGGTCGGCCGTTGGATTCCAGAGATAGGAGGATGCACACAAGAAGAGGCGGAAGCGCTGACTTCCTCTACCACGACCACCACGGCAACGGGCTAAAACAAATAGCCGGTACGGGACAGTGGGGTATCAGTGGTACCGATGCGCAGGCGGTGGAGAGGATCGTGAGGAAGGTGGAGGGCGTGTTGGAGGGCAAGGGAAGCTGGACGGGGTTGGTTATGGGGTTGTTGAGTGGGCGGTTGATGGATGGGGATGCCCGGGATGGGGATGGGGGTAGTGAGGTGGGAAGTACAAGGCCGAAGAGGAGGAGGAGGGGGATGGCGAGGTTGGGGGTTTGAGGTGTGACATGGATGGTGGTGATGTGGTGTGAACGAGTGTATGACTGATGATGGAGAAGTGACGACGGGGGGTTATTTGATGATGGTGGTGGTACGGTGATGGACGAAGACGACGGATACGGATGGGATGATGACTGATGATGATTAATGACCTTTCGTTACGTTCTTATGTCTTTCCTTTCTCTCCTTTCTTCTTGATTTGGCTACTCTTCTATCATGATCTTTGCCTTGGTACTTAGATACGACGTTATGCTTTTCTATGGCTTCATGTTATGCTGCTTGCGTTGATGTTAACGATGGTGGTGGTTATAATAAGTTTTCTCTCCCTCCTTAAATGTTGACGAGTTTGTTTGATATAGCTTGATACCAATACAACGTGCTTTACTCTACACTAGATCTAAACATGTGGTCCCGTAGACGTACACTTTGGAAATCAACGGCGATACATGAGACACACACACACACACAGAGAGAGATCCGCATAACCTCCATGATCTCAAGCCTTTAATCAACATGCTCTTACCCAGTTCAAGCACGAATCAGCTGATACTCCTTACCCTCACGCCAACTTACAAGTATATCTTTCTTTCCTCCGCCTGCCCCTGCTTCAGTGAATCATCCCGTCCATATGCTAGACTTCGACCCCCCTAAGCCACGTTCCCGCTCGGTTGGTAACAACCAAAACCGCAGTCTACTCGCACCGACATGAGCCCAGACAGATAGCTCACAATTCACCGACCTGGAGACCTATGTTCATATCACATCAGGCCTCCATCTCTCGAGTTAAGTTCACCATCTTAAAGATGTGTTAACATCAAACACCATCACCAATCGGACGTGGAAATCTGGCACCAGTGTACCACCTGCGCCAGGCCGCCGCCGCGCCTTACCTGCCCGTCTGGATATAAGCGACCAGACCAGACCAGACCATTCCAGACCTAGACCTAGTTGTCAGGATCTATCTCCTCGGGACCAGATACCTACAAGTAGCTCAAACTGGTCCCATTCCCATTGAGTGAGGGAGTCTCTTCAGTGTATACCGTACCGTACCGTACCGTACCGTACCGCACCCCCCGGTCCCCCCGGTCCACGAAAGAGGTCCCCCGCTCGACTACTCACTCGGTTGCACGTCACGAAATTTCTTCCTTTCGAGCAAAAAAAARGCTGGGATTTCGGATGTCGGCACGTCCGGGGGGGGGGGGGGGGGGGGGGGTTGATTTCCTTTTGCTGCTCTCTCTGCAGTGGTGAGTGAGATGGAAGTAAAAGACGAGATACTTGGGACTTGGTAGTAAGAAGGGGCGCGGCCCAATGGATATGCAACGTGGAAGCGATTGATTGCTGTAAGAAACAGCAGAGACTCGAGGATAATCAGTGAACGGACAATTGAAGACGTTGAGAGGCATTATAAATCTCCTTTGACAAACACTTGACAAACAGAAGCCGTGACCGTAGCCGTGTCTAAGCCTTCACGCCTCTTCATGCTCCTTGGCCTAACATATGTGCCACAGAGGCCGACTCGCATGCTCTCTTTCGTGTGCCCCCCTTCCAGGTGATATAATGAGGTAGGTAATATGCAATAAAGATGAGATAGGGAAGAGAGCACAGCCGTAACGATCTCGTCGCCGGACAAACACACAGAAAGTGAAGTGTTAACTGCTAGCTTGCCAGCCAACAACAGAGGAATGATACAGCGCAGCTATGATGAGGAATTCCTTCGATTCGAAATCCCATAATGTGTGTAGGTAAAAGCAGACGCCGCTAAATGAGAAAAAGGAAACCACAACTACTGAGTACCAAATGCCGTAAAGCCCCCAAGTCTATATTATCAAAACTTTCGCTCAGGGTTGATTACGAGGAGCTATCCTTCTCCCTCTCCTCCATCTCTTCAGCCATCACCTTCAGCTCGTAGGAAAGATCGTAGCACTCAGCCAGCAAAGCGCTAACGCTCCCTTGGCCCTCGGGTATATCGCCGCCGACCATGAACTTGCCATCGACGCGCATGTTGTCGATGGAGTTAAGCTGTAATCCAACGTTATTCACTACCCAGTGCCCATCGCACAATTGGGGAAACAATGACAAACATACCTTCATGCTATAAGGATACAGCTCCCTGACCGAGCTGACACCGCCCGAGTCCTTCACCTCAATCAGGCACCGCTTCAGCGTCTGGAGCTGGTTATAGATGGGCAGCAGGGCCTCCGATACCGGCTCCGACGAGATCATCAGGTAGTAAATGTAGCCATAGCTCCTCCTGATGAGGTACAGCAGCGTACGCTGGACGTACAGCTCGGCGGGCTTTCCTTCGTCGTCCAGCCAGTTGCCATCGACTCGGCTCTCATCTATCTTGTCGAGCTTGCGCTGGTAGTCGTACAGGTCCGTCTCGCGCAGCGACCAGGCCTGGGTGATGGACAGCTTCTCGAGCTCGTTACGGATGCTGACAAGCTGCTCGTGCCTAGACTTGAAGGCCTCGGGGATAACTCCTTTCCTAGGTTGGGGTTTAATGACTGGCTGGCAATGGTATGTGGGCTAGTTGTACGTACCTCTCGAGAACGATCTCCGACCACTTAAGGCAGACATCCACCAAGTGCGACACCCTCTCGCTACCGCGAAGAACCTCACCGTCTGGCCCGACAAAGTTGCCCTCCACCCTCGACTCGTCAATCTCCTTGACCTGCGCTTGTAGCCTCTGGACCTCGGATGCCGAGAACTGTGTAACCTGTTAGCTTACCCCTCATCCCCATTATCGTATCCGTCCGCCCTTGTGCGTCCTTACCTTCGCCTTGGTGTTCGCAAGTGACATGGACCGTAGTATGGAAATCAGCCTCTCATGGATGCTCTGTAGCGGATCCTGCAGCTCGTCCACCCTCTTCTTCAGGTTGTCCAGCGAGCTGTGGCAGAGCTCCAGGCGGTTGGCCAGAAGCTCAACAATGTAGGGCGAGTGGGAGGGGTTCGAGGCCGTCATGACCTTGTCGAGCTGCGAGAGGGTGTGGGCCATGCTGTTCAGGTCCTTGGCTGAGTAGAGGTCGGCCTCGGTCAGGTGGTCGAGTAATCGCTTGATGGTCGAGGTCAATGCGTAGGCCGCGGGGGCTTCTTGTGTGCGGCCGATGGTCATGAAGAAGAGGGAGAGGAGCTGTAGGCAGCTTTCGAGGACTCTGTCGACTGTTGGGTTGTGTTAGATCTCTTTGTTCAATGGGCAGCTTGGGAGAAGAGGGTGGGCTATGGAGGATGCGCATACCTCTGGTCTCGGTAACCTTCTCCCCTTTCCTGATCTCGTTGAGCTCCTTGACCTGCTCGACAACCTCATCATAGTGTACTATCACATCTTGAGTGCGGATGTATTTTGTTCGGTCTCTCTTGAGAAGCAGAAGCTGGTCGCGGATGGCTGAGAGCTTGTCGAGAATAGCTTGTTCCCGCTCATCTTTCGGCATGGGCATCGCCGGAGTCTCCATTGTCGCAATGTGTGTGTGTGTTGTGTGTTTATGGGTAAAAGTCGGTGAAGTCGGTTGCGATGTCAGAGTTGGCTCGTTTTCGTTAACTTGGATGCCGTTCGAGGGACGATGTTGGTTGATCGGCAGAGAAGGAAAAGAAAAGTTGCGAAATGATTGTTGAAGAGAAAGACGCAGCCAAGCAATTGGGAAAAGCTGGTGTTGCTGGAGCAAGGGAATGTTCGAAACGGCGGTTCCTTGTTCAAGTCGACCGCAACAAGCTTTCTTTGATCCGAGGGGTAATGCGCCTCAACAATGGTAGAGAGCGGATTGGAAGTCGTCGTCCGGTTGATGGCGTCTGTTTCCCCTTTCCAAGGAGTTGTCAAAGGGACAAGTGCAAATAGTTTGTTGACGAACGCTGCCTCCTGATTCGTGCGCTTTCCCTTGTTGATCTCTTCTGGTTTTTGCGGAATTGCTGGAGTGCTGGTTGCCAGAAATGCAGATGGATGCTTCTCCTACAGCACGTCGGCAGGCACTCCGCTACGGCAGGAGAAGGCCTATGGCGCCCCGAATCCACAGCGGCGACGTCAGTGGGTGCATGAATGGCGGCGGGGCGAAGGAGCTCCATGGTGGGGCTCTTGGAGCAGCAGCACTCCCGACAAGGGTCGAGGCCTGGCGGGAAGCTTGTCCACCACTCGTCTTGGCAAGGCTGGGCGCCAAATGCTTCCCCAAATTCCAGGCCATGGTCAACTGGGGAACATCAGTCGTCCCGATCCGGTACAAGTGCGACGGCAAAGGCCAGCACGTGCCTGTTGGGCGGTACTTAGAAAATCTTCGGGTTCGGGTTGCGAACCGCTGGTTTGGACATCGTGGGGCTGTCTGTCTTGCTGTCTCCAAGCGTGCACAGACCAGGCAGAAGCCCAAAAAGTCTTGGCATCCAAGCCGCTGCCAGTCGCTTGCCAGCTGCCCAGCTTTGTAGTCCCAGGGCATTTTTTGAATTGCCCACAACTAATTAAATTTCCCACTCCGCGAATTTCTAGCTTGGACATCATCCCACGATCGAACAGCCCTCCCGAGACTCAGCATCTTTGCGCCTCGACAATCAACACCATCAAAATGTCTACTGCTGAGCTGGCTACCTCCTACGCGGCGCTCATCCTCGCCGATGACGGCGTTGAGATCACTGTGAGTTTGCGACCAATGCACACGATGTTTTGGGGGGTTTTGGGTGGATTTGGGATTGGGGCAATTTCAGAACGCGTCCCCGCGCGCTATGTGCACACTGTTATTGCTCGACATGCGCTCAACGACCAGGACAAATGACGAAATATGGGAGGAGGGGCAAATGGAGTGGAGGAACAATCATGATATGAACAAGCATGGGGAGGAACAACGTTGACTGACCAAACTCGTTTTCGCATGATATAGGCCGACAAGATCCAGACCCTCATCAAGGCTGCCAAGATCGAGGATGTCGAGCCTATCTGGGCTTCCCTCTTCGCCAAGGTACGATGAAACCACCGACGACGACAACGGACAGAATTCCGAGAGGAACGATATCTTGGGAAACACGAAGAACACGATAAACTGACTGGAGTCTCTTTTGCGACAATAGGCTCTTGAGGGCAAGGATGTGAAGGACCTCCTTTCCAACGTCGGCTCCGGTGGTGCCGCCGCTGCCCCCGTTGCCGGTGGCGCTGCTGCCGCTGGTGGTGCCGCTGCTGAGGAGAAGGCTGAGGAGAAGGTTGAGGGTATGTGGAATAATCTACTCCCAAGCCCTTTCCCGGGGCCGTTGCTGCTGCCAGATACTGACCTGCGTTCTGCACTTTACAGAGAAGGAGGAGTCCGACGAGGATATGGGCTTCGGTCTCTTCGACTAAACGAAGAAAGGGGGCTTTCTTCTGGTTTGGTCATGACCTCTCGTTTCCAATTTGTTCTTCCAAAGCTTGCATGGGTCTGCGACGGTTTCTCGCACATACGACTACGGTTATGGGAGGCTTATGATATCAGGGGTCCGGTTCATCGGCGTAGCTTTACATGGACAATGAAGATGCGCTTTTGAGCAAAAGAAGTAAAAACACTTGGAAGCTTGCTCTCCATTTGTTGAAGCGACGGATTTCCACCGTAGCAGACATCCGACTACGACCGACACAGCGCGCCCGGATGTTGATCATCGAGCACAACGCTCCCATCTGTTTGATACCCAGGACCTGAGGTTCATGTTTACCGTTTTGGAAGACGAGTTGGTACACTGAAGAGAAGGCAGATAGGACAAACTATCTGTTGCTGATTCCAACTTACGCTGTGTTTACGACTCGTGTTTGTTTACTTTGCCATGACCTACGACGTCATCTCAACCTGCGTTCATACGAATGGCCTTTGAGACCCGGACATCACCCCGACTTGTCAACACAACCTCCGTTTGCGACGCGCTCAAGTTCGCGTTCACTTTGATTTCGCACAGCCTCGTGTGCACCTTGCTGGCCATGCGACTCCATTCCCAAGTCAATCTCCAGATTCGTATTCCACTGATCCCAGACGTATATCTTATCGAGTGTTATCAGTGTACCTAGCGATAAGATAAGGGAACTGAGGCTACCTACCTGGACCTTAAGAGGTATAGAGTAACCAAAGTCACTCATCCCTACCTCGATACGACCGATGGCTCACAGCGTAAGCGGCCGGATTAATGACGTCGACTACGTCGTCTCTCGTCCCGCTTTACGAGGATTTTGAAACATAACTTTGTTAAAGCCTAGCAGGAGTACTCTCTGTCTACCGCAGATGTGGGTTCATGTACTTGATAAGCCAAGTTCATCAACCTCGACCACAACTTCAGTCATCTCGTCACTCAAGACACTCGACCACACTGCTGGCTTAACGAAAGTATGTTTCTCGGGAACTCGTCATAGATATCTATTCCACTTTGACAATGCTGTTTATGCATAGGTATAGAGAAACGAGCCCGATTGCCCAGGAAATGACTGGAACGAAGTCAATGATGTCGATCATCTAATCACCGTCAAGAGAACCGTCAAGAGAACCGTCCATGATCTATTCTGACCGTCCCTACACAGTAGATCGTACACAACTCAAACTTGCCCGCCTCTCCTCGTCTTCGAAATCTCTCCATCCCTTATGCCTCCTCTCTTTTCCTCTTCTTTCCCTGTACCTGATGTGTTATTCATTGATCAGCCACATTGTCTAGACCTAGACCCATGTCACCACCATCGTCTCTACCTCCTGTCCAGTCCTGCCAGCCCCCCTTTACACAATAAAACACCTGATCAAGTCCTGTCCTGCCCTACCCTACCCCGTCCTGCCTTGAACTAGCCTACTTGTACAAGTACTTAAACCCTCCCCACCCCATTCCCCTTCCCCTTATCACCACCCTTCGGCGTAATCCCAATCAACTTCCTCCAAAAGGCATTATACGCCTCCGTATTCTTTTTGCTGTTGCCGGGTGTCTTGCTAAGTCTTTTGGACTGTGACCTCTTCACCTCCACCTTCTCTGCTGGCGGCGCCGTTGAAGCATCAGCAGCCGGGGTAATCTCCATCGGCTGGGCGACGACTGGAGGGAAGGGTTCCGTTTTGGGCTTTGCGTTGAGGGGTTTCATGCTGAGTTCGGTGATGGGCTCCATGTTGAGAGGCTCGGTGATGGTAGAGATTTGTTGCCCGTTAAAGGTTTGTTGGATGGTGACGGTGCCGGGTGGTATGATGTCCGAGTCTTGGTCTGAGCCCGGGCCTGAGGAGGAGTGGTTCTGGGAGTTCTGGGAGTTCTGGGAGTTGGAGTTGGAAGGGATGAGAGAGCGGATGAAGGATGGGAGGAGGATGGGCATTGGGTGTTCTTCCGGCTGTGTGGTGGTGGTGGTGGGAAGATCTTGGGATGAATGCCTTGATACAACCTGGGTCTGAGATGGAAGTGCAGAGGTCCTTTTAATAGGAGAGAGGAACCGATCTCAGCAGCTTCCGTGATGTCGATGAGGTGCCGACTGGGTCCAGCTCCTTATTATAGAGTAGTAGAATGAGGAAGGAGACAAGAGCAAAAAGACGCAAATGGGAGAAACCAAAGGAGCGGGAGGTCGAGAATAAAAGGCGAAGAGCTCAAGTGATTAGAAAGCCAAAAGTAAAAAAAAAAAAAAAAAAAAAAAAAAAAAAAAAAAAAAAAAAAAAAAAAAAAAAGAGTAGATGAACTCTCGCACATCCCGCAACAAAGCCACAATTCCACATTCCCACCATCCTGTCGTCACCCTTTCACCCTACACGACTCCTCCCAATCCCTTGTCCAAGCCTTGTCCAAGCCTTGTCCAAAACCCCTGATGATCCTTCCGTTTCCCATGCCGCCATGCGAGCTCCCATGCGAAAAACCCATGTAGCATCATCACCTTGCTATGTATGCCCTGCTGTGTGTGCCCTGTTGAATCATGGGTATGTATGTGAAAGAAATGCGGGATGAGCAAACATACCTTTCAACCAAAGTAGTTTTAGTAACACAAAAAAAGAACCCTCGTCTCTTTCACTTTAAGAAGGTCTTCTTGCTGTTTGCTTCTGTCCGAAGCCGGCCGGTCATCTCTGGACGTTTTTTGCATTTTCTGTATCAAACGCGCACCTATTCCCGATATATATCTATGTCTACCTACTCGTACCACTACTTAGTCAGCGCCGTTCGACTTCGTAGGCCTGACGAGTAGAACTAGGTATCGACTGAGTTTGGGAACATGCTGCCCGAACGGTGGTCTTTTGATCGATCATCTCTCGAACAGTTCTCGTTATGGCCCTCGGTTCTCTCTCAGCCATTTGGTTGAGTTCATTCTCACTCGTCTCTGAGATTTTGTATCCCGATGCTGACTCGGAGGTGAGAAGTCATCACACAGCAGCATATGAGAAAGGCAGCATTACCTCTAGAGTCGAAGAAAATAGTCGGTATAGAATGGAACTGGCTCAATTCATGCCTGTAATACCTCCTCGACTCCATTTGTCTTTCGAATTCTCTCCGTGCTGTTATCTGCCTGCTTGCCTGGGTATCTCCTCGGCCCGCCCGGCTTCCCACATCAATTCCAATTTGTTCGCGAAGATTACCTCTACTCTTCAGTCCGAAATGAGAGCTCTGCCACTCATGTCGTGGCTGCTCCTTCCGTACATATTCCTCTTTTGTGTGTTCGCCCCTGTACTTTTTCCTTCTCTTCGTTCTTTCCATGTTCCATTCCATTCCCCCCCCCCCCCCCCCCCCCCCGGGTCATTTTGATTTTCCCCCCTCTTATCCTTGTTTTGTTCTTTCCCTTCTTTATTCCAGTTAAGTTCCTCCTCTTTATCTTTGTAATTTCCTCGTTTATCCCTTCTAGTTCCCCTTACCTGCCCCCAAGCAAACCAGTCCCGAATGATAATAGGATAAAGAAAAAGACAGCGGATTAAAAGCTCCTGTTGGTTTTGGTCATCACTTTCCCATGTCACCGTACCTCGCTCGCAAACAGACACTTCATCAACATCATCATCACCATCATCATCACCAACGCATATACCCACGCTCAGAAACAAGATGAAGAGATAACATACATACATACAACCCGTACCACAGATGATGCCCCGATGCTATGCAACTTGAACGACGCTCAGAGAGAAATATACAGGGATGAAGTGATGAAACTGATGAAGTGATCATGACCTCAGGGGTTAGAAGAGGAAAGGTAATGGTGCCTGCTTCCTTGCCTGTGTCTGCCTGCCTCATAAAGATATTCCGACAAAGGAAAATGTGTAGCCTGCGTTGAGCAGCAGTGTAGTGTAGTGTATAGTGGGTATTGATTTTTGTTTATCAAGAAACCAGTAAAAGATTCGTAACGAATTCGTCTCGTGTCATGTGGATTGTTCCTGTTCAGGGATGGGGACTTAGTTCTCTACCATGTTATCCCCCTCTTTTAGAAACTCATTGAAAGGAAATAGAAACGTCATCGTCGTGGTCGTTATCATCACCTCCTGTTCTCCCACCGCCTCCGCCGACATCCTCTATCGGCTTCGCCTGCTCCGGCGGCTTCCTTGAATCCCGATCATTAGCCGCATTCGCCTTGACCGTGGTCTTCCCCGAAATCGCAGCCGTTCTAACCCTCTGGCTCAGCGGCAGGGTGTACTTTAGCACGCCCTTGATGATGAGTTGGAAGTCATCCGCTATGATGCGCTCCCATCTCTCTGTTCCGCCCACTGTTACGTTGCCGGGGTTCTTCAGGCGGACTTCGCCCATGGACGTAGATAGGCCTTGGTGGAAGAAGGAGCCTTCGAAGGTGAGGGCGCTGTTGAAGCCCGTGATGGTGCCGAGGCGCATATTGGGAGATGATTCCTCGGGGGGTTGGTCGTTGGGCGGGTCGTCTAGGATCTTGATCAGATCTCCTGATTTGCTCATTCGTACCTCCTCGTCGCTGCTCTCCAGAGGCGGCATGTCGCCAGGGTGGGTCCGATACCATTCCGAGTCGGTACCAGCATGCGGTGATTTGGCAAAGACCTCGATATCCGCCGCATCCACCACCACAACCACCACATTGGGGTTCTTCGCCCTGATCGTGAGGTCAAGCATCAACTCCTGCTCGCTCGCAACGACGTGGTCCATCGATATTAGCTCGATATCCGTAAGCGGTTGTGACGTCGCAAACATGAATCCGATCGCTCCCGAAACAACAAGTAATAGCATAACTGTCAAGACCAGGCAACTGGCGAACCGATTCAAGAAGGAAGGTGGTTGTCGATATGTACCCGATTCCATGGACCTGAGCGAGTGCAAGCCGTTCCTCCGACTCCGTGCTGACCTTGATGATCGTACTGTCCCAGACTGTATCAACGGCGTGGTTTCGTCGTCGGCGCCAGTAGTATTGTCGTCGAGATCGTAACTGGCCGATAGATGCGTTCCCCGACTGCTCTTAGCATGGAGGTTGCTCCGGCTCAAGTATCGGGGGCTGTTAACACCTGATGACTGTCGTGAGTTGTTGTTTCCCGAGTTTATAGCTCCGCTGAAAGGTGATTGTTCGGCAAATAGCGACGGATGCCCGTTTCCTCCCCCATTGCGACCCCATCGGCCATAGTGATGATGTCTCCCTGAAGTTCCCCTGGCTGATCCTGCTGTGCTCCTCCCGGTTGTGCTCTTGCCGTCCTCTTCGGCGCCAACGCTTTCGTTAATGCTGGGATTGTAAGAATTCACAAACTTCATGCTTCGCTTTACCCCAATAGGTTGTTCCTGGTTCATCATGGCGGAGTGGATGGAGCGCATATCGGTACGGTTCAGCTGGCTGACCATTGATGCCGCGCTCGGTGTCCTAGAGTGATAACGGGGTGGTCTGGGATGGTCGGGAGGGTTGGAGTCGTAGACAAATGTTTCGTCCGAGTCTGACGAGTTAGTTTCCTCAATTGCGCTCGCTACCTTTGCCTCGAAGATGTCGGCCTTGGATGATGCTGGACGATGTCTAGTCAGTAAGTTGCTCACTTGGTGAATTACAAAACTCTGGCTCCGTGGTTCGGGAGACCGAGAAGGAAATATGTGCCTGCTGGCTTCATCAGGCGGCGGAGGACCATGGTGGTACTTCGTTGGCGAAGTACACATCTCGGTAGCCGAGGAGACTGATCTCGTAGCTTGATGATGCCGAAGCCGTGGCTGTAAAATGAACTGATTTGTCTCACCAGTGCCAGATGTCATGTTGGGTTGCTTCCGTGCCGTCTTCTTCTTTTCTTTCTTGGGGGGCCGGATCGTTTCCGTGCTGGGTTTCGTGCGCAGACTGCCATTTGAAGGCTGCACTCCTACTCCTGGCGCGAGGGCGACTTGGGGGATCGAGGTGACCGTTTCGGCTTCTACCGTCATGCTCTGTTGAGTACCCTCGCCGGGCTTGCCCTTGGCAGGAGGTCGGACTGATGTGCTCGACTGCCTTGACGTCAGGGGCGGCGCACTGGTCGATCCGCTTCGGCGGACCGCCTCGATGGGGGTAGCATCTTCCGCTCCGCTTTCCGTCATGATTGAGTTCGATCTTCCCGCTAGTTCTTTTTGACGAGAGAATTCACCAATATCTGATGGCACGGTCGGTTCGGACATGAGCCTGTGACCCAGTTTTTCCTCCATTGACTGCCCAAAGGCTCTCGGAGAACCAAGCGGACTGACTTCCTGGACAGTCTCGAGGATGGACGTGCTCCCTCCCGCAGCGCGAGCGGGAGTTCTTGCCCCGGGCTGCGTTGGAGTGAGGTCGTCCGCGTCTGTGTCCGACTGAGATTCTGAGGCGGAAAAGGACGGTGTCTGTCGTTGGACGGCGGTGGAAGGAGAAATGTCTGGAGTCTGTCTGGGCGGACCGAGGATTGGCGGCTTGGTGAGGATGGGTGGAGGAGATCGCAGTCTGGAGGACACGGGCCACTTCAAAGGATCCTGGCCACCAGTCGGATGTGATTGAGCAGCAGACGAGTGGGCAGTTGGCGATTTGGACGAGGGTGCGGGCGCATTGACGTTCCGATCCGTCGCAGCGGGGAGGAAGGTGGGCGTTGTCGCCGACGACAGCGTTCTTGAGCCGGTCGTGGACAAGGATATGCTGCCTGGTCTCGTGGATCTCGAAGGACTGGGATCCTGGAGGCTGTTCTTGCGCGATCGAGGGACAGCACCACCAGCAGCAGGTCCGCGTGAAGGCGCTCGCGATGACGCAGCGGTGGTATTATGGGTGGTGTGGGCGCGGTTGAGAGGTCTCGTGGGAGAGGGTTCGCGCGAGGCAAAGGGCGAGGGAGCTACGGACGAAGCGCGGGAGACGGAGGGTGCAGACGTGGCCGAGGTCTGCGAAGTCAGCTTGGAAGGCCATGAATCGGTCCTGGGATTGACGGTCGCCGCGGAGCTGGAAGTGGATTCGCGGGACAGGGTGGGGAGTGGATTCGACGACGGGGCAGCGGCGGGTGTCTGTGCCTGCGCATGCGCCTGCTGGCCGGCATGGGTCACGGTCTTTTGAGGATTCGCAGGTGCTGTAGTCGGGATCTGGGACCGCTTGGGAGGACACGGCGAAGAGGACGTCGTTATGTTTGGTGATTTGTCCATGTTTGCACTGACGGCGGGCGGCCGGCTGCTGGGAGGCAGAGGGAGACCGACGACGGAAGGGATGGGGACTGTTTCGGATCACACATGCCAACCAAGCCAGGCACAGAGGCGTTCGTTGTTTGATGAGGGTTCCGAAAGATGTGATATTAGCTACAATTGCTAGGGAGAAGGACGAGGCGTCATGTCCGGATCGACAGTCGAGGTCTGTCGTCGCACGCAGTGTCGCAACAGAGGTGTGATTAATTCGCGTGGTATAGATTCGGGCTCAGCCAGGTGGTTGTGGTTGTGGTGTTATTGTTGGGCGCGGGAGAGAGAAGCAGGACAGTCGCTCGGTTATCGATGATGCTGGGGGAGTTGACGATGGTGCGTGGACGGATCAGTGGAGGGACCGGGACCTCTTGTTGGTACTTGTTTGGTAGTCACAAGTAGTCAACGGGCGGATAACTAATCGAGCAACGGCCTTCCGCTTGATGTAACGAGACGATCCAGGCAGTGATGGGCGCATGCACAAAGAAAAAAAAGAGTTAAGCTCGGCGCAGATGAACCCAACAAGGTTTCTAGGGGAACTGATGTTATCGCTGACTTTTTCTAGAGGTGTTGTTGTTTTGATCGTTGTTGTTGCTCAATTGGCATATGACAAGGGCACAGTTTGGATTGAACATGGGATGACACTGACAGAACAAGGTGACGCTCGGAGACTTGGAAACTCGAGACGAAAACAAGACTTGGAAAGAGTATATGATGGCAAGAGCAACCACAGAGGATGCGCGGGACTTCAAAGGTTGTCGGCTAACTATTCCCATTACATACTCACTACCCACTGGCACTGTCCATCTAGTCACTCCCAGCTCATTCACACAAAGTCTCGTCACCTCACGATCACGAATGAACAAATGGATGATGTCGTTCTTGTTGGGCAGTGGGCTACCAAGCCGTGACCAGGCAATAAAACCAAGACCTGTGACAATGGCCCAGACCACTGCTACCAACGTTCTCGTTTACCTAATAGATGTAGAAACCGCCATACTGTGCTGATAGTGCATTGAAAGAGGCCTTGTTGCGGCCTTACCTTATGCGACGGAAACGATGCACATCCGGCCAATCAGAGACGGCAAAGCACATGCCCTGGCCGCATACGTCTTGTGCACGCACGCACGTCTGTTAGGCATTGCTAGGCAGCTCTTGGTTAGCGCTATCTAATGGTACAGTAGGGCCGCTACCCTCTTCCAACCTGGTCGTGTGGTGCATCTTACCCATCTTCCTGTTGGTTCATTGTCAGCGAGAAATCTCTTTTCCACATGGAATCTGAAGGCGAATCCTTTGATGGCGTGAAATTGTTGAGTTTTTCCATTGCAACGAGCATTGTGCTGCTTCTTCCGCTTCACGTGTGCACATGCACAAGAGTTATGCGGGGACCAACGCTGAACTTGAATTCTTGTCAACCCAAACTTGTACCTTGATGGTTCTGTTCACCAGGTCCTGTCCTAGGATATCCTTCCTGATTAATGGGACAGTGAAAGAGCAGCAATAGAACTGTCTCAGCTGGATGTTTATGGCGACACAGATTATCAAACACACGAACTAGAATAGAATCCACGAGAAGTAAACCAGGGGCAAGAGTAGCTACCTGGTCTGGGTGTTCGGACTACTGCATGAAAAGGAAAAAGATCTTTTTTGCGGCGTGTGCATTTTCAGGTCCCGCCGCCGCCGGACGGATGGTAACTCTGACGATGCCTCCGTTCGTCTCTTTTTTCCAGGTTGCCTTTCCACTTTCCCTTCGGTGCCTGAGCTGGTCTAATTCTCCGGATACACCCAGATCGGATACCCGTTTGCATATGAAGGTTACCTTCCAGAGTTGGAATACTTATGGAGTTCGGTTCCCCTGATTGACCGCCATCATAAAAATGTCGCAATGCCTCCTTCCGTTATAAATCGGAAATCGGTAACATCCAGTGTGAAAAATTCTTCTCCAGATGGACCGACGGGAGTTTCCATTTCCATTCCTTCTTTCCCAAGACTGACCAGGGCCTGGCGATGGAGCCAAGCGTCCATCATCCGTCATGTGTGTCAGATGTGCGTGCAGGACACGGTACATCCGGAGCACGAGTGGGTACCGCGGGGGCCGGATGATTTTGTTGGATTCGCTGCTAAAAAGTGATGGCCGGAGCGGCGTGCCAGGTACCCACCAGCGTGCCACAGGTGACTGTACATCCCCATTCAACATCGGCCGCACCCGAGTTGCCCCTGGCCTTTTTTCGGCTCTTCCGTCGACGGTTGACGGCTCCTTCCTCCTTCTCTGCTTCCTTCCTTCCCTCTCGCTTCTTTGCACCTGTTCTTTTTGTCATCACAGGCACAGGCTTCCTTCTTCGGCAGACCTTTTGCCTTCCTCGGATCTACCTACCTTACTCGTCAGGTCTTCAAAATCGACCGTCTGACTAGCGGGGGCCCTGACGAGTATTAGGTTTTCTCTTCCTTCTCCCTTCGATCGATGACTTCCGCTCTCTCCCATCCCTCCCGGCAGGCCGGACTCAAAGTGGGCAGCCTTCATTGTCCCTCTCCCATTTCTTTTTCTTGTCTGTCCTGTCCTGCCTGTCACGGTTGCGACCTTGTGCCTGCCTTGCCCTGATATTGGTGTTTGGTGTTTTTGGTGAGAGGGTGTCGTCGTTTCTTCAAAACTTGTTAGCACGCTACCTCTGCCATGACATCCGCACCACCCAACCTTCTTTATATCGGATTTCCCATTTGCTGGTTCGCTCATCATGGGAAACATGCCCCTCCTGTTGTGCTCCCCCCAAGCGCTCACCGGAGACTTGACCGTTGATACGGACCAGATTGGAACAGATTGCGCATTGGCGGAGGTACGGTATTGTTGTTCAAATGCAGACACTCTCCCTTCGCTTCCGATGCTGTGCTTCCACGGGCAACACCCTCGATGTGTTAACACTGCAAGAGTCTTGGCTCCTCTCTGGTCCACACAAACAATCGATCACAAGCGGAATCATCTCTCCGGGTTTTGTTACCTTTTCTTACAAACTAGGACCGATTCAGCCACGACATCCCTTGAACTTGATCACGGACGGTTGACGCCGGCAGAGGGACAGGCGACACAAAGAGGGACAAGGAGTCAAGGACAGCTCGGGTGCCTGGCCTGGCGTGGCCTGACATGCTGACAAGTGCTTGACGCCTGAACCCAGTGTTGCGGTACGGCCAAGGTAAACTCGCTGATCTCTTGAATCCCCCGGGTTGATATCAAAGACATCAAGCGGCCGTTGCTCTCACCGATCAACGCTCATCTGAGACTCGATGGTCACATCATCTGAGCGGCCATCGCGGCCGTTGCGGCCATTGAGGCTTATTCCTCAGTCAGGGTCTCAAACACAGCTTCACTCAAAGGGTTCTTGCACAACTTCCTGATCCAGTCCAGCTTCACCTAGCTTTGGGCACCGACAACACCATAACACTACCAAGGCTACCTAGTACCCGAGACAACACAAGACATCACAACAATTACTACACTACCAAGTACAGCCTTAGCATATCCCCCCTCACCTAGGTAGTGGTGGACTGGTGTCTGGTGGTCTAGGAAACGTGGCGTAAAAAAAGAGGTTAGCCTCTCACAGCCGGCCAAGTGGACGGTGGCACACCCTCTTGTGCCTTTCTGCACGCCACCACCCCATTCCCTTGGGTAGCTTCCCCACGGGCCTATTTTTTCTACATGGGACTTTCTATTCGAGGGCTTTCGGCCTTTCCCCCCTCTCGTGCCTTTGTTGGGCTGGCAAGGCTGTAACCCACGCCGCAAAGGAACGGCTTTACTGGATCTTAACCGGTCCGCCTTGAAGCTGACGACATCTTCTCGCGGTGTAACGCCCTCGGTGGGTAACCAAGAGTCAAGAGTTGAGATTTTAGAGGGCTCAGGCGGAAGGAATGGTCCGCTCCGTTCCTGAAGCCGCGTCCCGAAGTAAGCCGGACCAAGAAAACGAGCGGACAAAGGGCACAGTTACGGCTCGATCGCTTCGAACGTCCCCTCTTGGTTGATGGCCAGGGGCACAAGCACGCATGCTGATGCATCTGGAAAATAATTCCTTTTGTCTGATTACTATTCCCTTCACGGCTTCTGCGGCCCATTCCGGCGCTCTGATTCTTTTCCCAAAACGCAAATATCATCCCACAGCTGCGAGCTTGCCGAGCGAGGTGCTCTTCCTGACGAGGGCCAAGACCGACCTTGCAGCGAACATCCAGACCACCGTTGAGAAAAAAGAGCACATTTCTTTTAGCTGCAGGATATATGGAAATCTCTGAGAAACCCCCGCCTCTTTTATTTCCATCTTACGCAGTATGCCAACGGTTCATTGACACGTGGTAAAGGTGTGGGAAGAGATTTTCTTCAGTGTCTCTAAATTGCAACTTTGATTCAACAACCACAACACAACCGTTCATGTCATGGGGTCCAGTCGATCCGCCTTGTCATATCAGCTTGAGCACTTACACACTGGATAGGTACTATCTCCCTACATAAAGAAACTGCATAAATCCAATCCGATCCGGCCAATCCCGTCCAAGAGGTCGCCTCTGGCATTCCTGGTTCTTTTCTTCCCCCACTTAGCTGTTCCCAACGGAACGGACTCCCGTTCGACGACGACGCTTGAACGACAACGCCTCCACTGCTGCATGCATACTGCCGGTCTACTGCTGCTCTTTGCTGTGTCTGCTGCTGCTCCTCATGTACATGTCAGCAGCAAGCAGCAGAGTCACATACATCATGTCTTTAGCCATCCATTCGCCCTGCTTCTGGATGTGATCATATGCGCAGGAACCCGTCCTTTTCACTGGCTATTGGGTCGTTCGTCTGAGCTGATGGCTTGCTGGCTGGCTTTGAAGGAGCTATCGGTTGATAGGTAGACGGATATGCGTAATATCCGTTGTCCAACAACTCTGATGGGATTATATGGTAGTTGTTTCACTGAAGGGTTTGATAGGACACCCCACGCATTCCTTTGGGGGTCTATCTGGAGTCAACTCGAGGTGTTGAAAGGTGGATATGAATAGGTTTGATCATCGGATGAGATGTGAACTGTAAGGGGGGAGGTCATTATCAAGGCATGTTCTGTATTCTTCTCTCTGAGAGTGTGGAAGCATGAGACAGGCAGACGTGTGACCTGGTGGTTTTTCAAGTCGGTGAAGAAAGGTAAATGGTAATGTTGAGTTGGACGTCATGACCATGAACTCTATCTAGACACCCATCCGTTTGTGAACAAGCTTGGGGACGAGTTAGACTCATGAAGGGTGTGTTGAGACACTCACCGAGTTTGAAGCCTACGTACGTTGTGAAAGACAAAACAAGAGTGACGAACAGAGACCAGTTCAGTGACGGCGATGGGTGTGGTGGTACTTTTTAGCATAGTCCCACGTACAACCAGATATCTCAAGCAGTAACTAAGTTACCAGAGAAGCTATCGACGAACCTCTTTGTTCAATGACCAGCCAGGCACATTACTGTTATTGTAAATGACACCATCATAACAGTTCTCAAAGAACCAGATCCTACTTTAAGATCAAGAATTCTAGTCATTTTACGATACGAGAACATCCAAATACGCATTACACATGCCTGGCTCACCAGTTAGTTAGACTACCTCACACTCCTCCTCCTCCTCCTCCTCCTCCTCCTCCAGAGTCCTGGCAAGAAAGACTCCCGTCCCCAGCACGACCCGTGAGCATCAAGCATGAATATCAAGCACACACACACACACACACACACACGGATTTCGCTATTCAACTCTATAAAAATCCTCATTTTATGAAAGACGTGATGTACTTACTGTTTGGCAACAAGATAGATCCAGCAAGCAAGCAAGCAAGCAAGCAAGTAAGCAAGTAAGCGGGATGGCTGAAAAAAAAACCAAAAAAAAAAACGAAGGAACTGGATTAAACTGATATATGAACAGAGAACTGAACAATAAAATACTAAGAAACAAACCACACGAACAACAACATGCTGCCAAGTTAGTGCTTCAGTTCCGAACAGGACAGGACAGGACAGGACAGGACAAGTCAGTCAAGTGATTTATTTGATCATAAGAAAAACATCATCGGCTTGGTTTTGAAAGTTCAAACTTGTACCTTGGCAAAATCAATGTCGTCGTCGTCCCCCGCGATTACACTTTGTCTACGGGGACAAAGAGAGAGAGAGAGAGAGAGAGAGAGAGAGAGAGAGAGACGTGTGTGTGTGTGTGTGTGCACCTGGAAGAGAAGACGGGGGGGACTCGACTCGTTTCGTATCGAATATGTTCGGTTTTGTTTGTTTGGTCCTTCAGGCTTCTCTCCAGGTAGGTAGGTAGGTAGGTAGGTAGGTTAGGTTAGAAAACAGACAGAAGCTTGCTGCTGATGATGCTCCTCCCCCGCGGTCTTGTTGTTCCAGATTGCTGCCAGACACTTCGTTCCACTACCACCACAGCTAGCTAGCTAGCTAGCTAGGCCCGAGATATATGGGTTTCTGACTTTGCTTTTTTACTGAATGGCGCAAGATTGAGGAAAAGATCACACATATCAGCGGGGAGTTAGGTAAGCAGGCGAGGAGGAGGAAGGAGGAGGACTCAAGTCAACTGGTTTGTTATCTTTCTGTCTTTTGCTGCAAGTGTTACCTAGACTCCGAAAGTTGCGTGGCATGGGAGTTCTATCGATGTGAGAGCGCCGCCACATCACTCACTCAAAACTTCACTTTGCTGTTCATTTGTAAGGTGGGTAGGTAGGTAGGTACCTTTGTGAACTAGACTTGGTATGGTACAACTTCATTACAATCTAGTCTCCAGCAGCTCCGTGGTATCGTAGTTGTGTAGTTTGTCATCTATCCATCCATTCATCTGACGTAGTAGTAGCAGCAGTAGTAGTAGCAGTAAGGCCTAGAAACAAATAGTTCTATCTCAGTAGGGTAATAGTTGTGAATCTTCCTGTATATAGTAGTAACCAACGTCATTAATCTTTCCCAGTTGTCTTATTCTTTTGTGATATCTTTCTTTCTCTCTCTCCCATCCTTTCCATTCCGTTCCTTCTTCTCATATATCCCTCCTCCTCCTCTTCCCTTTCTTTCTATCCTGGAACCCTGTTTAGACCAGCAACTCCCAAGTCCCAGTAATGATAAGGTCAGGTATAGTAAAGATAGGCAGGCAAGTAGGCAAGTAGGTATTCCCGTCCCGTCTCCAACACCTTCAACACCAAGCTCCCAACTAAATCCCGAAACAGCTCAAGTCATATGTCTAAGCCAACTCGCATAGATCACAAGCCAGATAGATTCAAATGAAGTCAAATCATCTACTCCCATCTTACTCCCTAATAACCTCCCCACCCATCATCCCCTCACCCGTCACACTATCCTTCCTCCCACCCGCACCACCACCACCGCCAAACGCCCACCCGATCCAGCTCGTCCTCTTATTCTGCTGCGCCTGCTGCTGTCTCGCCGCCTCCTCCGCCGCGGCATTCTCCTGCACCAGCCTGAGCGGGCGCGGTTTATTCCCCGCAAACGTCGTCGCCGGCTTCTCATGGTGGCTCCGCGGCGGGCTGTGGCTGGGCGTCGACATGTCCTCCCTCCCGTATCCCGTGATGGAAGACCGGATGGACTGCGTATCGGAGGAAGTCTCGCTGTTGCGGACGGTTCCCGGGAAGGTAGATGCCGAAGAACGATTGGGGTTAGAGTTGAAGAAGGAGCCGCCCGAGGTGCGCATGGTGGGGGAGAGCGGGGAAGCGGCTTCATCCCGCGAGTATTGACTGGCGGAGGAGGGGGCGACGCCCGTGTTTTTGTTGTACATGGCGCTGGCGACGCTGGCACCGGGGCCGTATTGCTCACTTAGCGGGCGGCCACGGCGAGCACCGGCTCCGCTGACGGAGCAGATCGGAAGAGC
>RANY01000572.1:0-23347 GCA_009805235.1 Neurospora pannonica FGSC 7221 | reverse complement strand
TAGACTGATATTGATCGCCACGTGGGTTCCAGGGGGCTTGATAGTCAACGTACTCGATTGGCTCCTCCCAGTTGGCAAATGAGTTCATCTTTGTCTTGCCGACTATTATCGCCCCCTTGTCAACTAACTTTTGGATGCATGGTGCATTCCTGGTGCAGGCGTCATAGGTGTCGTAATATGCCCTGTTTCCTTGAGAGGTCTTCGTTCCTTGTAAATTGATGTTGTCCTTGACAAGTATTCTCCACCCAGCAAGAGATTCTGACGGGGGCTCATGGCCGGTTCCTGTCTTGATCCTGGATGGAAGAGCAAAGCTCGGGAACTGATGGCTTGAATCGATCCAGCGGAGGGGCTGAAAGGGCTCGAATGGGCTAGAGTACCTCTGATTGTCAGCAACAACTTCATCTCTGCAGCATTGCACACCCAAAGGTTCTGGGGATGAACTCACTTAGACTTGGGTGCTACCGTCACCATGCACGTGCCATATGTGTCGTCTTCCAGTTTCCACACATCTCGCATCTGATGCCCTGTCATGTAATACGGTCCTGGCGGGAGATCGGCAACACCCGAGCATAGCACTATGTCGCGGGCCCCCAGTTTGGTGAGATACTGCTTTGCCTCTGGAGTGATCCTTGGCTTCCGCTTGCCCCCACCATTAAAGACAGCGGTGGCGAGAAAGGCCTGGTCGAAGACATCATCAACCGTTTCATAATCCTTCAAAGCTTTCCGGATCCAGCTCAGCCTTACTGTCTCATGAGCATCTTTCCCAGAAGATGGGACCGAGAAGACTGTGGCGAGACCACGGCGAGTGGATCTTCTGTTAATCTTGTCGATACTGCTGGCAGGAAGGAGTCGGCATGGAAAGGGAGCGACCACATAGAGGGCAGCTCCTACTTTGAACGTCCTTCCATACTCGGAGCCTGTCGTAAACTCGTCCCCCTTTCCAACGTCGGAATGCTCAGAATCTCCAACCCACTTACTCCAAGGTAACCTGCAAATGAGCTTTGCCATTGGGAACGGATAGGTCTGTACACGTGTGACTAGAGGGATCGTTTGACAGCTTTAACGCGCGGATTGCTAGTGATGTTGTTGGGAGGCTGGAAAGGCGACGCCAGAAAAGGGCTGTGATTCTGTGGTGATAACGGAAGAGAAAAAACTGAAACTAGGGCATGCCAAATATGGATTCAGGAAGGGAGTGCCGGTGAATGGGCGCCCAGGGCACCGACTTCCGGCAAATGAAACGTTCGCATATTCCAAGCAGTGATCGGATGAAACAAACAGAGATACTTACCCTTGATCTGGTAGAGAACAAGATGTCGTACATCTACTTCCTCAGCAAACCTACTATCTCCACCCCAATATTCCCGTATTCAGACCGATGGATGGAGTCGTAGCTCAGTCGTACTGGGCAGTGTTGATTGCGGAACCATGTACTTAGTTCCGCTAGGCTCGCCGGTGTGGTTGAAGTCAATCTAGCAACTCTTGGTCGGCAACTAAGCAGATACAGAAACGACAATGCAGCCCTCAATGTGAAGTTGGGGAAAACAAAATCACGAAGCAGTTGGCGGCATAGCGGGACTTACGAGAATCGCGACGCAGTTGGGAGGATGGACAGATACTTGAAAGTAGCTGGACACCTGAATGAGACGGTTGCTAATTCATATGGTGTGTGGACGTTCGGCTAATAAAATTTCCGCGATGAAAACAATAAGAAGAGGCGCCTGCCCTGCCCTGTCATCGCACCGTCTGAGACACACGCAGTTTTAGGATACTGCCAGTCACCCCAAACCAATTGACGGTGGCAGCATCCCCGGAACCTCTTACGGATATTTGTGCTGAGCAAATTGCAAGCACAAAACGAACAACAAACATTCCTTCTTCAATTCTTCGAACACATTTCACGAGAGACCTGCTCCTGCCCTCGCAACTCTCGATCGCACCAGCAAATAGCTTAACTGCTGAAGCCTGGCTTCGAGAAGTACCCGATTTCACTCCCCAAGCACTTTTCTATAAAACGCTTGAAAAGGTTCACGCCTAGCGTTTCTCCGGTGTCACATGCATAACAACCTACTGCGTAGCAATGGTCGCGGCAAATGATCCCCATCATCTTGGGAGAAGACGAAGCAAGCAACCCTAGCTCGGCCGCACCAAGTTGCTAGGCTAAAACCCCACCTACCCGTTGGTCTTGGGCCAATTGTATCGCACTTCCCTCGTCTTCCCGCTTCCCGAGAAATTTGGCGTAAGTGGAACCGCACCAACCCTGCAGTCACTTCACACTAGTGTACGCGTCGCGTTCTTTGGCTTGCGTTAATGCAAGTTAAGGCACCCTTGAGCGAAAAGGCAACCATTCCACTTGCCTTGCGTTACACCAAGCCCTGAGATTACCACCACCACCGCCTTCGTTTCTTCCTTAACCTCCACTACATACCTACCTATGGAGTCGTTCGAAAATGGGCCAAGGCCCCAACGTAGCGGGAAAACGAAAACCGGTCAAGGTCTCAGGCGGTCATGCCTCTGCTCGATTGAGTATGCATTTAGTACGACACGGCATAGGGATCGAACGACTTGTCATCAGTCATTAGTAGCTGATTTTCTTATCCGCCTCAGAAAGACGCTTGACCCAATCTCATCGTGACATGGAGCAGATCTGGTGATAGAGGCGTGCTAACCTTCCAAGCAGGAGACCCTTACTGAGCTGGATGCTTGCTCAACCATTGATCAACGGATCAATCAATTATGGTTTACCGAAACGCCTTGGTCTTGCAATTCGATATAACAAGTGCGGATCGATTCGAGCGATCATGATACCGACAAAATGCAAATGAGTCCGAGCCCGATCAGACACAGCGGAAAGTCATTCGTGGCGTTATTCAAGTGGCGCACACTTTGGTCTTCCATTTCTTACCTACAGGTACTAATGGCCATGAGCACTTCGAGACTCTTATACATTATCAGCCACAATACACACTACCTACCCGACGCCTCTATTTTGAGTACAGGTCAAAATCCGATGCATGGTAGGCGATGAGGGCCGGTTAGCCGGCTCAGAGTCCTATTTGGACACACGCTAGGTGTCATCCGTGAAGTGGTCCATCGGTCTCTCATTATTTATTCTTAACCTACAACAAACACAACCCACGGCTACGGTCACGGGCGTGGTACCTAGGAAACGGTATCGAGCAGATCAACGACAGCCGATTGATAAGCAGTTTTGATGGGTGGTCAGCGCATTGATACCCTAACAACCCCAAAGGTTGCTTCTTGCGTTTCCCGCAAACCGGTGAAGGCTGATGATTGCATGGATCGAGCCGCGCTTAATGCAGTCAGCCGAATTTGGTGTCCTGAAAGATGTCTTAGGATGCCACATCGCCAAAGTGCGAAATGCAGTCTGTATACCTGAGCAAAGCCGCAGAGGATGTGATTCGCTCGGTTGAGGTCTATAAGGCATATCCTGCCCGTGCAGCTAATGCCCACGGCGAGCTTAGTATTTACCAGATGAGGCTGGACCAAAAGGCGGGAGAGCGCATACTCGAACTCTACCTACGAGATACTTTTCGAGTTACATGACTATCTCAGGGCTTTTCTGCAACCATCTACCATCCTCATGACCGCGTTCTGCCAATCGTACACAGCTAAATGAACCTCAGGCTTTGCGGACGGGCTGCTAACCACTAGGATTTTCCGTGATGTCGGGCTCAGCGATAACCACAACAGCAGCAATGGCGACCCCATTTCTTGGTGAGGTCCAGACTGCTCACCGAATGCAGATAGCTGAGGTCCAACGAGAACATTGACTTGCCTTGTACGCTACTTTGCGGCAGTTGCGGTCCTGACATGGCCTTGCCGGCTCCAGCATCTACTTGATGTTGGCTTTGGGACGATCTTCTTCTCAAACCAATCTTCACAGTGTGGTCAAAGCCCCCAAACGCGAAAACCGAGGATCCCTATCATATCAGTGACAGCCTTCAATCCCAACCAAGCACCGGGGCAGTATTTCGGCCATAACAATGACGGAGGCACTTGCGCCAACGGACATAAATCTCAGCAAGCCTTGTACAGATGTTCCAAAAACGCATAACGGACGAGACAACGATGCTGGCACCGTGATGTCCTCCATGTGGTACCTTGAGCGTAGCCCATTGTACGACACGGAGAAACCGTACAGCATGCGATATGATCCGGACGACGGGGTTCCTCAATCCAACTTCCAAAAGGTCCATCGTCCGATTAAGGTGAAGAGCATGCGGGAGCCAGGTGCTGGGCCCTTTCGTCTTGACGAATGCGGTTTCCAGCTTATCCAGCTTCACTCCAGCTTGAAACCTGATGATTTCTGGGACCAGGAACGAGTCCAGAGCGTATATATCCAGGAGGTGAAGGAGGCCTTGAAGAAAGAGCTTGGTGCGAAGTACGTCCATGTGTTGGACTATGCGGTGCGTCCCTGAGACTTTGTACCTCTACACTATGATTGATCGCATTGAGGGTCTTGTTTCTCACACAGCTGCGACGATTAGCTTAGAAAACGACATGAATCCTTCCCCATCTCAACTGGAGAGGAGTACGAATATGACCAGCCTACCGCATTAGCACACATTGGTGTGTTGCCCCTTCTTTTGTTTTCCCAGGACCAGCAAGGATTTGGAGGTGGCTGACACTCTCCCAGATTTCACCAGAGATGAAGGCGAACGAATCACCAAGATACTCTTTGGACATCGTGCCGATGAAGTGCTCAAAGGCCGTTGGCAGGCAGTGAAGTAAGAGCTTATATCAAGAAACCACCTCTGCTTCCCCAAGAGCTAACAGGGTAATATCAGCATCTGGAAACCGATCCGAGGGCCCCTGAACGATTGGCCCCTTGGTCTCTGTGATGGGCGCACGCTTGACTTTGAGCAGGATACGGTATCGAGCGATGTGGTCTTTGACGACTTCGTCACGGAGAACCTGCAGATCTACCACAACCCAGCCTTTGAGTGGTATTACCTGCCGGACCACACCATGTGGGAGGCACTCATTTTCAAGAGCGCCGACAGTGATCCTTCTGCTGCAGTTCCTGGATGCTGTCACTCGGGGTTCTTCAACCCGAAGTCAGATAAGAGTGAGCTGAGGCAGAGTCTCGATTGTCGATGCTTTGTATTCTACGCCGACCTGGATGAATACCCGCCTATCGTCGCAGATGTCACCCAGCCGCATCTGCAAACTCTCTGATCGACTCAGGGTTCCCTTGAATTTTGTACTGTGGTTAAGAGAGATTAGATCATGATAGGATAGATAGATCGAAATGACGCGGGAACTCAGTTCTAAGTTCATGAAGAGGTGATGTGCTACGCATTTGCATGATGAGTGAGGGGGTTGTTGTTGTTGTTGTTGTTGAGGAAATTGACGTCAATTAGAAGTGCAGATAGTGGTAAGGCATACCCGACCAGGACGTCAGGGACGGTGGAAAATGTTACCTGTACGTAGCGGGGTAGGTGGGGAATATGAAGCCCTGGTCACTGTTCAGTCTCCACAGCGAACGATGCGGGGATGCGAACAAGGGCAGAGGCTACGGGTAGAAGTGGGGAGGCCAGGAGTACCTTACGGGGAGCTCAACGTCTTGCAACTTACAAGAGGTTCCACTTTTGATTCTCAACTTCTCAACCGTAACAACGTCTTTTGGTCGCGCTTCCCTGCATTAAGAGAAGAAAACAAATCTGTCCGGCTTCAGCTTTGCATGTTTTCCACGTCCCTACCTCAAAGGCACCAAGACATCGACGATCGAGGAGTACCTATGATGGCCCCCAACCCCGTCGAAAGTCAACTGGGGTTTCTGAAGCGGAATCCCATCTACGACACCGTCAAGCCCTACAGCCTCCGGTATGACCCAGAAGATGGAACGCCTCGCCAGAATATCGAGACTGAGATGGTTACGGTCACCATTAACGACGCGCGACCTCTTCGCCCGACGATTGAACAGCAAGGGTTTGCCTTGACGTCCGTTCCCACGGCCATGACCTATGATGACTTCTTCGACCACAACAAGATCGAGAGGGTATATGCGGCAGAGTTGCAGTCTCATCTCAGGACCTTCTTCAACGTGCCCCATGTCAGGGTGATCGACTATGCCGTGAGCCTTCATCCCACTCCTTTCTTCAGCTTTTAGGACTTCAATCTCTAACGTGATCAAATCACAGGTGCGACGTCGGCATCCGCACTTTCCGGTTTCCACAGGCAAGCAATACGAGCATCAGCAGCCAGCCGCCCTTGTACATCTGGGTCTGTAACGTTTGTCATGCATGGTCTCTGCGACAACCTCGACGTCCTATACATCGTATCTAACAGGCATGCCAGACTTCTCTCACGAAGAGGCCGTCAAGATGTTAGAGATACTCTATGGATGCAACGCCAGCCAAGTGTTGAAGCACCGCTGGCTGATTATTAAGTACGTCGCCCTCAAATCCCATGTTATGACCAGCTCCCGGCGTCGTCTTGCTGGTCCAAAGCAAAACGCATCGTAACTAGCTGTGTTACAGCGTTTGGCGGCCGCTTAGAGGTCCCTTGTATGATTGGCCTCTTGCGGTATGTGATGCCCGAACATTCACCCAGAGTCGCGATGCGCAGAATGCCGACGCTGTGTATCCAGATTGGGTCTACGAAAATGTTCTAGTTCATCATCACCCATCTCAGCAGTGGCATTACTTTCCCGGGCTTCTAGAAACGGAGACTATGCTGTTCAAATGCGCAGATTCGGACACGACAGCCAGTGGGCGTAAGTCCCGTTTTCTGCTACCCTTTTCTCTCCTCTCATCCCGAGTCTAACGCTGAGCAAATACCACACCGTTGCCGCCGATTAGCATCTCCACATGCTGCCTTCCCTCTCTCGCGAACTGCTGGGACCTCGGATTTCCCACGAGAGAGCATCGAGTCGAGAGCGTTTATCTTATGGGCATCATTGGAGCAGCTTCCACAAGAGGTTGGGGCTTTATATGGCAAGCGTGGCTGAAGTAGCTACCTGATGGCCTGGTCATGCATTTACGAGTGCCAAGTTGGACACTGTCTCTCTCTATGGGAACGCGTTGCTGATATATCCGTCTGTTTTCAAAGTTCACATTACCCAAAAGCTTAACAAAACACGGTGCACATAAACACTATCCCTCTCAGCTGTTCCCCAGTCCCGAACCAGCTTCATCATCCCAAAAGATCCTACAAAACCCTTCATCCTTTCACTGAGCCTTGTCGGGGGTCATCTTGATGGCGACGCCACTAGTGAAGCCTCCCTGGACGACTTGGTGGCCTTTGTCGGTGCCATGGGTCGTACCCTTAGGCGGTTGCTTCTTCACACCCTGAGAGTTGCGAGCGATCCACCTTTCCTTCCAGGGTTGAGCCTTCCCAGATGACGGGGTGATGGAGGGCATGATGTAAGCTGCGTGCAAGTTAGCACACACTCATTGCCCTTCCCAAAGTTATGGCATGCGAACGGAGAGGCCACTTACGAGTAAAGATCTTGTGAGATTTGATTGAGTTGACGATGGTTTCTCGGGAGGTTCAAGATGCTGAGAATCTTGCAACTAGGGTGTCGAAAGTTGTTGTCAGAGCAGTAGAAGACCAGCGTAGACTCCCAAGTCTGGCAGGTTTAAGTACTGCGGAAATGGGAGATCAAAACATCTGTCACCTGACTTCCCTCCTGCCTACTTTCATGGGTCATGAAATCTCAGCCAATCTGTCGATTCCATTGCACACCAAGGAATAAGGCATCTACCCAGAGCCTCGTCGCCCAGAAAAGCAGTTTTGTCTGCAGGAAGCTCACACCCTCCACTGTTGGGAAGGCTTCGAAACGTGGTGTGCAAGTACGGGCCCCGAGCAACTCCTTCGCCCCCCTTTTCAAACAGTCTGTATCAACATGAGCTTTGATCTGTAAAGAACCGACCCAAAGCTGCGCCCGCCACCTTGAGCTGAATCTGCAACGCACCGGAATATTGGGCACTTGAACCTCAACGCGATGACCCTCTTGTGTATTGGACTCGAAGAGACTTGGGCCAAGTACGGGTGTGATTGATGGGTGACTGACATAACGCAACATGTTTCTGTCTATGGGGGTAAATCTAATTTCATCCACTCATTTAGCTGAAGGCTGTCACACTGATGCGCAGAGTCAACAGTGAGTATTAGGAAACATCGACGGTACTTCATATCTACTTATCGACCAACATACGCAGTTCAAACACAAGTACCTGGCCAATAGCCTTATCCAATAAAGACACCCACCCTTCACATGGTTACCTTTCAGGCTTGGAGCAATGCTACCCCGCCACCACCATTTCCGAGACGCGCAAATTGCCAGCCTTCCGATACCGACCGCACCGACCCCCGCCCTCTGTTATAGCAAAGTCCAACTCACTTCAGTAGATGATTTTCACTCAAATCATGGCAACCTCTGTTCACCGGGAGGAGGATTGCACTTCATACTACTTTTGTCTTTGAGCCGGTCAGATTCGGATGTACTTTGATGTGCAGGTTCCATTGACCTCGCACCTGGCGTAGATGTCAGTGACACTAGGACTTCTCTCATCTGTTTCCGCGGTTGCTCTCCGATCGGAATGGCTCCCCCACGTGCACCAAGATCCCTCCATAGGATCTTACCTGCCAATCCGCCAGTGGTCGGCACACCTCCTTCAGATCTGGAGTAAGTGTCTCGCGAGCATCTTCAACCATCACAAACTGACAGGAGCTTTTTGCAGCATTGTGGTCGTGCCTGCTCCTGGGCTAGTGACTAAGGAGTGGACCCATGGCTCTCCAGATATATCCAGCACCTGGCTTCAAAGCCTCGTTAATGACTTCGCACAATACTTTGCCCCAGGAGCAACTATCTTTGAGCATCAATACGATCACCATACCGAATCCTCTCTCACAGAGCACCTTGCTCGAGAAGGGACTGAATTCTTGGAATCACTCCGAATCCACTGTGTTGGGACTGATATGGAACTGAACAAGCGCCCGTTGGTTCTCATATGCCATGGGACAGGGGGGCTTGTGGTGAAGCGGGTAGGTCTTCGAGTCACACCATGACAGACGCTCAGCGTGAACCTCATCCTTTTCCAATGCTGACTTTTTCCGTCCAGGCACTCAACATTTGTTGCTCCGAACAGCCACATAAGTATCGTCCTGTTATTAATGTTCTATCAGGTGCTGTGTTTCTTGGCGTGCCTCACATCGTTAAAGATCGTGAAGTGGCCAAGAAAACAATAGACCTTCTTTTGAAATGCAAAGAAATGGGCGCAACGAGGCAACGTGCCGACGATGATGGTGCCACGAGCTTGATGAAAATATGCGAAGGTTTCGAGCGTATCGGCCTCAAGATACCGGTTATCTCTGCATTCGAGACCAAGAGTACGCCACCACCTAGAAGTTTCTTCCGCAAAATCTTCTGCAAGGTGTCGAACCAGCCCGTAGGTCCTAACCAATGCTTTCTCACGCGTTTCGGCCACATTTTACTCTGCCTGTATAGCCCTTCTTGTCTTGTCAACAACTAACTGACTTTTCCGAGTAGATTGTGCCCAGGTTATGGGGGACTCTCAGACTAAAGTCCGCAAAAGAGATCGAAATAGATAGCAGATCAAATCACGTGGACGTGTGTAACGTTCGCGTTGGGAGTGATCTTTACAAAAAGTGCCTCAAACTTCTGCGTGATATTATGGAAGAGGCCCCCGAGAGAATCGCAGAGGAAACAAAGCCAAGTAAGTACATTGAGGGCTCCAGGATGTGTGCTTATCTTCATGGCAAAGAAATAACCAACACTGATTTAGTCAATGCACCTGCCGGGTTGAGGGCCGAAACACTTCGCAGTGGAGGTGTTCAGGATGATAGTCAGCAAGAGTTCCCAACTGGCATGGCGACCAATGGATCAACAATCGGTTCGATCGACCTTGTCTCCCCAACAGCCCTCGACTATGAGGCCACACCCCGTCGAAACCCGATCCTACCATGCTTCTGGCCGGGAAACCATCAAAGAAACAACCAGTTTTTTGGGCGACAGGACATATTGAAGATGATTGACGATGTTCTCCTCTTCGACTACCAGGAGGGTCAGGCAACTGAACCGGTTCAGCCCCGCTCATTTGCCATCTGTGGTATGGGTGGAATAGGCAAGACTGAGCTAGCCGTGGAATACGCGTACTCCCGGAAAGACAAATTCGAAGCAATCTTTTGGCTCAGTGCTGATGAAGCGAGTATTCTGGCATCCAATTTTGCCCAGATCGCAAAGAAGCTTGGGTTGGAGGATGAAAATGACGAATCTGACTTGGCAGCCAGCAGAGAGGTTGTCATGGACTGGTTGGCTCGACCTCTGAAAAAGGTGTCAGAGCCGGAAACGCCTGCCAATCTCGCCACGTGGTTAATTATCTTTGACAATGTCGACGACATTCATGTTATTTCTGAGTTTTGGCCCAAATTCGGACGGGGTTCGGTCCTGGTCACAAGCCGCGACCCCCTCGCAAAGCACAGCTGGTACGTGAAAAGCCCAGCTGGCATTGACTTAGCCCCATTCTCCAAGAGTGAAACGGAAGCTTTGCTGCAGCGCTTGACGAATGTCAAAGCCAACGCATCATCTTCAAGGGAGTCAGAAGCCCTTGCTACCATGGCACAGAAGCTTGACGGATTTCCTATGGCTATCAGTCAAATGTCCGGTGTATTCCGACGTTTGCGGCTGGTATCGTATAGTGAGTTTTTGGAATTGTTCAATGAAGAAGGAATAGATGGGCTTTTCCAACGGCAGGCCGAATCTGCCAGAGACCAGCAGAAAGTTCAATCACTTGCAACGCTTTGGGCTCTGGATACACTTCCGAAAGAGTCGATGGCACTCCTGCGTGTTATCTCCCTCCTGGACCCAGATGACATACCCGAAGATCTGCTGATCGACAAGAAGAAAGTCGTCAAACTCGAGGGCTATCCCACTTCTCGCGGAACCTACCTCGATGCGAAAGCCGAACTCCTTGCCTCGTCATTGATGAACCAGCATACGGAAACGTACAAGCTTCGGCTGCATCGGTTGGTTCAGGACGCAACTAGGAGAACCATGAAACAGGATGAATTGATCTCTGCGTACGAAGCGGCGAGTAATCTTGTTATCGAAGCATGGCCCTTTCAGTCGATGATAAATCACCATTCAGTGGAAAGATTTGGAAAATGCGAGGCCCTGTTTCCCAGTGTGCTCCGTCTAAAGAATAGGATCGAATTTCAAGTCAAGGAATCTCCTGACTTTCCTCTGGATATTCAACAGGCGCGACTGTTCAACGATACTGGGTGGTATCGGTTTGAGCGTGGTATGATGGAGGAGACCGAACCATTTTGCCAATTTGCGCTCGAGGTTGCAGCACGACTGGAAAGCAAACTCGGTGCTGTAGCAGCAGCAGAATCAATTCGGGAGAGTCATATGTGCTTGGGTATTGTCCTTACTGAGCTGAATGAGCACGATCGGAGCTTGTTTCACAAGAAGAAATGGTTAAACATGCTGGAGGAAAGAAAGACCGACGCTGGTCAGGCCATTGAAGACTACGAACTCGGTTATGCATTCAACGAAATTGGTGTCGCGTACGGCAACGCTAACATGCTTGAGGAGGCGGTAAAGGCGTTTCAGCGGTCCAGTGAGATCTTCAAGGGCCTTGCGGACTACGAGCCGACCATGTTGGGGTGGCCGCAGCCAAATCTTGGTTTTATCTACTGGATGCAGGGAAAGCTTCAAGATGCCGAGAGTACCTTGGCTGAGATCAAAGGCATCCACGCTACAGCCTGGGGAGACGATGACACAGTGTCTTTCAAGTAAGAATTAGTCCCGTCCTTGCGAGGATATTCGAACACTGGGCTCATTCACTGACATCCTTACTTCTTATAGGACAGGAAAGATTCTCTACGCGATTGGCAATGTCTTATGGGCACAGGAAAGGTTTGATGAGAGCTTCAACTACCATCTTCGATGCCTCAAGCAGTACAAAACGACCGTCGGTGTCAACCATCACAGAGTCGGTGACACATATCATCGCCTGGCCTTCTATTACATTTATCGACGTATCTTTACCGAAGCAGAGTGAGTAACCTCTTCGATTATTCTCATCAATAACTCCCGCATGAAAAACTGCCTACCCAACTCTTTCCCTTGCTGATGTATTTAGGACCTCCCTGAACCTTGCGTTGACTATCTTCAACTCTCGTACCTATCTTAGGAACGAACGAGCGAGAACGACGTACAAAAAGGGGCAACTGTTCAAATTGATGGGTAAAGAAGATGAAGCAAGAGCCCTTCTCGAGGAGGCCTATCAGTTAAGAAGACAACTTCTCCCCGGGGATCAGCGCCCAATGGATGAGGTAGGGGAGGCTGATTTCAACCTTCTAGTACCCTATTGGTCTCGCTAGGCTAGCCACGGGAGGAGGATCCCGAGTGTGACTTTCATCAAGGGTTTTAAATGGTGAAATGCTAATAAAAACGGTCTAATCTTCTGCGAAACCCAGTTGTGATATTCGCGTAGCGCAGCCAGTGCCAAAGTAGCCACCGCAGCGAGTGTCAAATCCTGGTGGACTTTCCAAGACTCGGAGCGCTATAGTAGTCCGGGACTGCGTATGGTACGGGACCCTCACTTTACTTACCCAGTGGTTGGTCTCGTACCTCTAGACGGCCTGGTGAAAGTTTCCAACCACTCTGCCGGCCTCGTTCAGCCTAAATACCCAGAGCCTGAACATTGCATACACCGTATGAGTTTCAGGCATGGCAATGTACCATTCGAAACCAGATAAGAGCAGCATTCATTTGCTGTGTTTGGTACGTTTGACTATTGGCGTGAATGCCCTCATTGTCAATGGTAGGAAGCACCCTTCATCTGACCTGCGAATGCAAAAGGACTCGGTCCTAAGGGCGAAATGACCTGTCGGAGCCAAGAGGTGCGGCTGCATTGACTTTCTGGACTGGCTATCCAAGCCGGCTGCCTATTTTAGGTGCAGGCACATCTAGGTTTTCGCGGCGCTTACGCACTTCATCGCCCCGACATCATGTACAAAATGTGCGTGAAGGGATAGGTAAGTGCGGACAAGTGTTCTGTTTAAAGAGGCTGAAAGCTACGGTGGTGCAGTTGGCTAGGAGGGGGTCGTTTTGGGAACCAGGTGGTGGTTGATTAGAAGAAACTGTCAAAGGGGAGACCCCCAGAAACCAGGTATGATTACCCCTCATTGCTAAGTGCACAGCACGCCTTCCCAACGCCTTCGTATATTCAGCTCAACTGGCGTGGACGGATATCTAATGCTCAATCTTTATGTCAACCTTCTAGTGTGGTGCATAACTCATAAGCGTCGTTTTCTCCGAAAGGAGCATAAGCTTGATGAGCGCCAAGACAATCGCGCCCGCCAATCCATTCAGGTGAAGCCCTAAAATATCTTTGGCCAGTTGCTGAATTCTCCAGTCTGTTTCTGTGCTGTACAAGTGTGGTCTGTCACCTGAGAGTTGATGGAGAGATATGCATCAGCTTGGAGTCAGGCTGTGAGCACATGTGCCCTGTGCCCGGCTGAATGTCACACCCGCATACTCGATGCAAGTACTACCGGGCTCGCAAATATTGGGGATGAAACAGAAATGAATTCCCCTTTTCCATTTTGCATCACTCCCGTCGTTAACCCATCGCCGGTTTGGAAACATCACCACTTGTACCACGAGCCTTTCAACACTCATCAGCAAAATGTCAGGCGACAACCCCAATCTCCCATTTTCACCGATACCTCCTCAACGATCGCTTTCCACCCAGCGGCCCTCGAGAGGCTATGGAACATCACCGCCTGGACTTATTCCTCCGTCGCGAGGGACCTCAGCTACAAGTACGGTTGATGAACGTCGAAGTGAATGTAAGTAGCCCGTGAGTAGTAGTTACTCCCGAAGGCATATAATACGGATGAAGTCGGGGATCAATCAATATGAGGGCTGACTATTATCTGCTGGGTACTCTAGTACAACCCACCGGATACGCGAGGGCTGTGTGGGAGTATGCACATCTACCGAACAGTGTTGGAGACAACTATATATGGATGGCATGGTTCCTTAAACAGGACGAATCCGTGCCGACTAATGTCTCTCCCAACCCTTCAGGAGACAAGCCCCCTAACCTAGCTTCCTTGGTGGTACAATATCCCCTCGGTAGCAATGGCGGTCCGTCTTCCCCTCAACCAATACTTGCTGGTGTGACCCCAACCTTGTCAATCAACAGTATACCGTCCCCAGCGTCTGGAGAACCAATTCCAGCTACCGAGAGAACTTCTGCCGATGAAAGACGCAATCGCCATGAGGTTAAAACGTCTATCACCTTCAACACTCCAGCTGATTTCTTTCACGTTTCCAACAGCATCGGCGAAGGTCTTAACGGAGCCCAAAGCAGCATAATCTTTCTCCGCGGTCACCTGTCAGCGGCATGGATCAACAATGTGGGCGCTCGTTACATCATCGATCCAGAATTTTTCTGTCGTCATCTCGACTTTCGCAATCCTGAAGAAACTCCAAAGAATTTTTCAATACCAGCCCTACCATCATGTTCATCATTTTTAATTGAGCTCCCTGTGATGACGATAGGAATTGACAAGTCTAACGGAGGATCTCAGGGGAAGACAATCGAAACGATGAGAAAAGAGGCGGAAGCCGCGCTCGAGACACACCGACATCGCTTGGCCACACATGACATGGCTGATGGCGAGTCACTGATTCGAGACTTTTACGTATTTGACGAAACGCACTTTGCTATGGAGCAGCGTGTCTCAATCTGCATGGAGAAATCCAGAGATGAGAGGAGTTTTCAACGTAAGACATTCTACCAGATAACCCAAGTACTAATCCGCGATGGGGCGCTAGCTGTGCGAGATGAACTTTACTAACTTTGATCCCGCAGTGATGGTCTGGCTTGACTCAGGTAAGGAGTTCTACGATGCCGGGGACTCGTCTTCCCCAAGTCCGGCATCTACTCCTAGCTCCTCTAGCTCACCTTCGCTCCACTTGTCAACCTCCAACTCCCGTCAAAGGACCCCATCTTGCCCATGGGTAATCAAGCAACCCAGCGCGGAAAAACGCCACTACCTTCCTGTTGTTCTCCACAGGCACAAGATTGCCCTCAAGTCACACCTTCTCAGCCAAGGAATCTTGGGCCCATCCCCACGTTCTGCCGCTCACCTCCCAAACGACTATGGCCGCTCCCTTCACGGGGCAATCATGTCCCAAGACGCCTTCTACTGCCTCACAGAAATCTTCAATTTTGCTGCTTCCTCCCAAATGGAATTTCTCAATCTTATCGACCTCAAGCTCGACCTATACACCTCCCTACCACCCGAAGAAGACTTCAAGGTCCTTCCCAATCTGAAATACAGCAAAAAGATCCTGTACCGTTACATCCAGAAGACGGAGAGAGTGCTCGAAAGTATCCGCAACGCTACCAACAAGGAATCCCGCTGGCCCCGTCCGACAGACCAGACCGAAAAGGCCAGGGTCACGGCACAGAACATCGAACACGACTTTGAGCATCTGCTCAAGCGGGCCCAGACACTCCACAGCCGCACCACGGACGCTATTACCGTCCTGCTGTCGAGCATTTCAATCTCCGAGTCGCAGAGGGCTATCCAGCAGGCGGAGGACATGGCGAAGCTGACCTTCTTGGCGTTTCTCTTTGTGCCGCTTTCGTTTGCTACGAGCTTCTTTGGCATGAACTTTAAGGAGCTAGAAGGGGACAAACTGTCGGTCTGGTGGTGGGGAGTGGGAGCGGGGATCTCTCTTGTAATAGCCATCCTGGCTTATTGCCTGTTCCCTCATGTGGAGCGACTGAAGAACAGCGTCAAAAATCGACTAGTGAGGTGAATTATATCTCGAGCTGGTTTAAAAGATGACGGGAGTTCACATGTCGAAGGGAGCCCGAGAAGTTATGTTTGAACAGAGGAGGTTTTGGGTTAGGGCGTCGTCACATTCTCATTCTTTTTCCAATTGTATAGGCGTTTTCAAGGTCGAGAAATGCGCAATCAAGCTGTATACGGGTATTCCCGTGTAATGATAAATAGGTAACTGGGATGTTTACTCAAGTCGCAGTATCGGTCACAACAAATTGGCTAGCGATCTTCCAACACCTCCGTTGTCCAAAGTCCATCAAGCAACCAACGTCAGTTCTGCCACTCTTTCATAGGAACAACACCTCTCCTTCGTCTCTGACAAGAACCCATTTGGCTTTCTCTCAGAAAATCTTGTCCTTCAGTTCCTCCAGTGCCGCCTGGAACCAACAAGCTCCCCGTCCTTGATTCCCAAATCCTCGAATTCCAGGAACCTCTCGCCCGCCAAACCTTCCTTTCCAGCCGGTAAACTCATCGTTCCCTCCATGCCATCTGATCAGCGATCTCGATCCCCCACTCTCCCCAACGCTTGATGAACTGATCGCGTCCGATCTTGTTTATATGCGAGACTGTTCTATCAACGATGGTGACATGGACATCTTATACAATTTCAACATATGTCATATGAGTTGTACCAACGTCGACTGTTCGTTAGTTGGGTGATTGCTAATGTACTAGATAAGCGCTAGGATATTCCAATAGGAACGGAAGGATCGGCCGTCTACACCTCATGATACATCAGATTATTTTGTAAGCGCGGATGAAATCAGCCAGCCGTTTAAGTCCGAACCGGGAAATGCCGAATCTTTGGGATGCGAGCGTTTGCAAGCACATAGAGGGAAACGATAATCTAATACCATGTGTCGCGAGGTTCGTTTTTTGTTTGTGCGTTGTCGTGTAATGTGTTTCCGGTGATACCGGTGATATAACACCAGTGGTGGTTGGCTTCACTTCCGCAACACTTACCCCTTAAGAGGTACCTGTCATCCATCATCCGCTGTTGCACTAATTGGGGCATATGTCAACTCGGCCTGGTACTCTTTACTAGCATTCTGCCTTACCCGTAGGGAACATTTCCATATTTTACTTCTCATGTCACTTCAGGGGCATGCTGACAGCTCCAGTCTGTCAGCAGTGAGCACAGTGTAATGACGGGTTAGGAAACCTCATATTCCATTAATCGAAAACTATCCCAAGATTTCCTCCGAGAAACTTGATGTCAAACCAAGGCCTTCCAGTCCCTATAGCAAAGAAATAACGAAATAGCCCCCAAGCCCATCTGTGTGTTCCAGCTACCATATTTGGACCCAGCCAGTGGGTTTCCTTCATAGCCCCAATAGTCCCATCCATAATATACAAAGAACTTCCCGTTTCCTCCGAATCCGTATCCCTTCGTTGCTTGGCCAAGATGTTCCTGGTAAACCATCTGCCCGGCCTCTTGTCTTTACCGGTTCGCACCCGCCGAACCCTATCATCGCCTGCTCCATCGTCCTCGTGGTAGACCTCACCTGCCGAAATCACCCTACCGGCCTCATCAACGATTCTATCCTCACTCCTGTTCCCGCGCCGGCGCCACCATGTGTGTCGGAAGTTTTCCGGTCATTTGCAGTCAGCTTCTTTACGGCCTTGTCTACTTCCTCTTCAACGTCCGAGACGGTTCCCGTGAAGGTCCCAAGGTATTCTCCCCATGGCACCATGAAGGTGGTGGTGCTCTCTCCGTTGTTGATGAATGGGTGGTATACTGGAGGAAAGATGGTTGTTAGCATAGGGGTGCAGTACCTTTTGTTGCATTTGGGAAAGGGTGAGTGTTGAAGCGATTCCCTGGACGCCCAGCCAGGGAGGCAGGTTTGGTTAGTTCATTGGTAGGGGCGGGGGTAGACGGGAGGTACTAGGGATGAGGACACACTCTCTGGTTCGTTTCCTCTTCTCTGGAAACACAACTAATACAACTCGAAGGGTACTTGATGCATGAGACCTAGGGATGGCCATGAATCAATAGAGCTACACCATGGGAATTCTCCAGTGGAAACCGAGTGTCCCCAACCCATCTACCCACCATCTACCCCCACGATTCCCAGGTGCGCGCGCCAAGACCCATTCGTACCTGCATCCCTTGCAGCATCCGCCCCCTGTGCCCGGGCCCCTTCCCCCTTTCCAACGTTGAAATCACCTTCGTATCTTCACACCATTTCCACCATAGCACACGCAGACCAAATCACCACACCCCCATCATTCTGGGAACCAAAACTCACCTCTCAAAACATCCCCCAACATCCTTTCACACAACCTCACCACCTCCCCCTCCCACGCCAACCCGGGGTAATTCTCCACCGTCTTCCACACCCTCCTCACCCTCTCCCTGCGCTCCTCCAGCTGCTGCTTCGGCGCGCGCACAGGATCCCCGCCGAATCTTCTTTCCAAAAACCGGAGGTCTTGGTACAGACTTTCGGTCACTCGACAGACGCTTGACAAAAGCCCGAGCAGGGTGCCTTGCTGCCGCGCTGTGTCAGTTGCTGTTGGTTTGGCTGTCCCTGAGGGGATGCGGAAGGGGGGTAGGAGGGGGAGAGGGGAGGATGGCGGAGGATTATGAGGTGGGGAGTTGGGGCGGGCTGGGGAGGACATTGTTAGTGACTGGAGGGAAAGAAAAGAAAAGAAAATATGGTGGTAAAGAAGGGTGGGAAGGGAGGGTCGGAAGTCAGGTGTCCGGTACTGAAAAGTGAGGGTGATGGAGTTTGAGATGGCGATCGAGAGGCTTATTAGGGACACCTTTATACCTCTGAATATACTACCACTGGCGGGTTGATTGCAACAATGGTGTTTGACTTTATCAGTCATCGTGGTGAAAGACTGAGAGTCATCATCCATCGAGCCAAACTTCAAGTTCTGATTACGTTGAGCGACCAAACTGACATAAGAGGTGAGATCTAGGCAAGGGGGAGAAAGCCGTGACTGTTCTAACGCAACACAAACAGTCACCTCCGTCGGGCAGTCAGAATACCGATGGGCAATGGCTCCCATAACCGACCACAAGCGCGCGCATTCGGGTATGTGACATCATCATGACCGGTGCGGTCGAAGAAGGCATCTTCTCAATGCCACCACGCATCTCGCCCACCCGAATTTGGCCGGTGAAATACAGAATCATCCAGGGTACCTGAGGGCCCAATACGCGCAGCAAATTGTGCTGGTGGTTCCCATATCGCAGTAAACTCCGTAAGTCCCGACCAACGACGCTCAACCGGCGAGCATCCACACAGAAGTGACCTCCCTCCCAATTTACATGCACACCACGATAAACGCCCTCAACACCCAAGATAAAAACCAGCCGGGACCAGCCCCAATTCACATACAGATCTTACGCCACCCATCCCTGTCCATCCACCATGTCCCATCCACGACACAACAAATTTCCATTCACTTTTTCCATCCGTGACCATCCATCGACAAACATCGACAGCCATCCACTCCACCACCCACGACAACCCACCTCATGACAACCACAACGATCACCACTACTTAAAAGCCCCCAAAATAACCCAAACAACCACATACGACTATACATACCCACTGGAAAACTCGGGGATCCCGTCCGCTCTTCCCATAGATGAAGCCGGTGATTGGTCAGACTAATAGTTGGGTCGGTGACGAAACTAGCGAATCCCTGGTGTTGTATGTTTTTTTTCCTTTTCTTTTCTTTTTTTTTGGTTTAGTTTTTTCTTTTTTTTTCCCCATATGTATGCGAATGATCGAACCCTTTTGAAGGTGGTTGTGTGTTGTGATGCAGAAAGACAGGCAGGGGGACGGAAGTGGATATGAAGATATGAAGATTGAAAGATTGGACTGAGACATCCTGACGGGGACTAGGAGGCCTATGTGATCTGGTTCAGTTTTTATGGCGCTTCCCTTCCATGTGATATGGCCCTTACTTACCTTCCATAACCGGCCTGCCAAAGAGTCGGTCATTCACATGTGCTATGTTGTCGTGGGAGCATGCGTTGGGAGCTCGCGGGCTAGCTCCTGTGTAGGTAAGTGATGACCGGTGGTAAAGTACCTTGACTACCTCTAGTGCAAAGACTCCAGACTACCCACCTAGACCTAAACTGTCAATGTGTGAGCTGGGCTAGGTACTTTGCTGGGGGCAGAGACGCTTCTAGTCCCAACGAGTATCTCTAGGAGAGGAGTCTTGATAGGAATCTGTCAGGACAAGAGAGGTAAAGTTACAAGTCAAAGTCACATTGAAGCAATTTCAAAGCCTCCATGTGATGTCGGAATCGCTGCAGACAACCGTACAGGACTGGAGGCGTATATAACCCACCAACCTGCCACTCACAACAACGCGTCTCTCACTTCATCCAGCACGCAGTCCAACTCTCTCGTCCGAGAAGACAGTCACTCTTTTGTCTCGTCGAAGAAGACAGTCACTCTTTTGTTTCGTCAAAAAAGACAGTCACTCTTTTGTCCTTTTTCCCCCTTCCTCGACACTGCAAAATGCCTTCCAACATGAAGCTTGCCTCCATCCTCCTCGCGGCCGGCGCGGCCGTCGCCCTGGCCTCTTCCGGGTCCCACGACATGAACGACCTGGAGCGGCGCGGCGAGGCTCCGGGATTGCCCTTCGACCCAAAGACGACCAAGTACTGCACTTATTGGTACGACAACGATGGAAGTCTTGACTGCGAATGGGTTCCCGACTCGTGGAGCATTGAGATGAAGGACTTTTTGCGATGGATAAGTCCTTAGGTTTTAGCCATGTCCAACTTGCGGCCGCTGGTGTCGTCCAGTCCCATCATCAAGGCACATCCACTAACCAGCATAGAACCCCTCCCTCACCGCCAACTGCGGAAACTTCATCGAGGGCCAGAGCTACTGCGTTGAGGCATACGGAGAGCCTGATGGCGGTGTCGAGCCGCCCGCCGTGACCGGTGGTCCCTCCACTCCTTCCACCTCGACCGTCCCGGCGACCACCACCACCGCCCCGGCGGGCAACGGCATCACCACGCTCCTGCCGATCCAGCCTGGCATGGTCAGCGACTGCGACTCCTTCTACTTTGTCAAGTTGGGCGATAGCTGCACCACCATCGCCGCCGCCAACGGCATCTCCCTAACCCAGTTCACCACTTGGAACCCGCAAGTCGGCGGCGCTTCCTGCTCCGGGCTCTGGGCCAACGCGTACGTGTGCGTCAGCACCATTGGACACTCTCCATCCGTCGGCACCACCACCACTGCTGCCGCCCCAACCACCACCGCGCCCAGCAACGGAATCAACACGCCCACCCCCATCCAGCCTGGCATGGTCGGCAACTGCGACGCCTTCTACTTTGTCAAGGCCGGCGACAGCTGCGCCACCATCGCCGCCGCCAACGGCATCTCCGTGAGCCAGTTCACTACCTGGAACACCCAAGTCGGCGGTGCTTCTTGCTCCGGGCTCTGGGCCAACGTGTACGTCTGCGTGAGCATCGTGGGACATAGCCCTAGCTTCACCACGACAACCAAGCCTGCCACGACTACCACGGCCGGTAACGGTATCGCGACCCCAACCAACATCCAGCCGGGCATGGTGAACAACTGCGATGACTTCTACCTGGTCAAGTCTGGCGACTCGTGCGCGTCCATCGCAGCGGCCAAGGGTATCACGGTTGCGCAGTTCTCCACGTGGAACTCCAAGGTCGGAAGCACATGCACGGGTTTGTGGGCTGATACCTATGCTTGCGTGAGCATTGTCGGACATACGCCTACTACGGGTACCTCTCCCGTGTCGACCCCGTCGCCGATCCAGTCGGGCATGGTTTCGGGATGCAAGAAGTTTCACTTTGTCCAGGCCAGCGAGACGTGCGATACGATTGCGAGCAAGTATGGCGTCACTACTGCCAACTTCAAGAAGTGGAATCCTGCGTAAGTCCTTCTTTCTTGCTATCCCTTGGACGTACCTTGTTGCTAACTTTCATGATGTTGTAGTGTCAAGTCAGACTGCACCGGAATGTGGGCCAACACCTATGCTTGCGTCGGTGTTTAAGCGATAGCCAGGCCTTCAGGGCGACCTCAAGTTGAAGATCCGGTCGGTCTCGGGTCCTTGGATGAGATGGAGGGGACAGGACTTGCCGCACGTACTGGATTGTCCTCCGCCCTCTCCTTCCACTTTGTGAGTTGCCAGGCGGTGCCAAAGAAAAAAGCCTTACACATAGGCCTAGCGAAACAGGACCGACTGGTGTGTAGGGTAGTCTTTCTTGGCCGCCGCCTGGCTGCGAAAGTATTGTAATTCCACCATCCACTGTGTCCATTTGGATAAATGGTGTGGTGGCCCTTCATAACCTAATATAATTTATCAACCTTTCGACCGCCGGCATGTGATAACAAAGGGACTGTAGTGGGTCGCCTACGTACGTTACTCCTTCAGGTAGACCGTTGCTCCACCCTTAACCAATCCCGGTGCCTCTCTCTTTCTTCAGTGTGTCTGACCCCTGCAGTGGCGGCGGGTACGACCCTCCAGTTCAATATTCCCATGTAGTCTAGACCGACCGTGCCCACCTAGAGGTATAAAGCCTGGTCAGTTCCCTCTCCCTCCCTTACAACTTTTGTCCCTTCATTTCCTCCATAACACCCTTGACATTGATCTGAATTCTCCTTCAACCCTACACCACTTGGCCGTAATACCGTCATGGCAGGCTCTCTCGCTTCCCTCATGGAGAGGATGCACCTCTCAGTCGACGACGGCGCCGAAAATGAAGCTGCATTCAACGGTCAAAACATTCCCCACGGTCTAGCCTCCAAAGTCACCCAGTGGTGTCTGATACGCGGCATCCGACACCACCCCGGCTTCGCCACTGAGTTGCACGGCACCCCAGAGCTCCCTTACATCACCCGAGCGCTCAACGCGCACGCCATCATGAGCGGCGAAGTCCCGCAGATGGAGAAGGAGGAAGAATTCCCATACTGCTTTTGGCACCCTGATCTGCCCAGCGAGCAAACACTCCGGCAGCTTATCGCCCGGTATGGAGAGACCCGGCCAGCCATCCGGTATCAAGTTGGACGTGTGTGTGCCATGGCCGGCTACACTGCTTTGTACGACGAGCTCGATCTTTTGCCCGAGGTGGCTATTGCAGAGGAAGCCCGCGATAGCTCTACACCAGGAAGCAAAGCCATTTACGAGTCCATCATGCGCCAACCAACCCGTTACTCCATCATGGACGACTACGCCCTCAAGATCCGGACGGAAGATCCCAGGCCGGGAGCTTTCCTCATGGGAAACACATGCACCCGTCAAACTCTTGCCAAGTACCTCATGCCCCCCGGCAACTTCTTCAACCCTCACACAATCCCGGCCCCGATCTTCGACATAACCGAGGACCGCAACCTTTCCCCTGACAAGAACGCTCCCCGCCCCTCCCAGATCCCCGTCTCCGAAGATACCCTCCGGCTCTTGTACGCCCCGCTCCCGCTAGATCTCCCGTCCCACGCCGCTTCCATAGCCGACAAGAACCTCCTCATCCTGATG
>RANY01000571.1:0-23284 GCA_009805235.1 Neurospora pannonica FGSC 7221 | reverse complement strand
GCCCCGGTGTTGATGGGCGGGGGACCGCCGACCATTTGCGACGGCGGCGTGCGGGTCGGGCCTTGGTTCGTCAAAGGGCTGGTCCGGCCAACGGGACCGGGAGGGCCTGGCGGGTAGTTTGCGGAGTAGCTGGGCGGCCGTGGTCCGGCACTTGGATGATTCATTTGAGGGAGACTCTGCTGGGACGAGTTGGAGGCAACGGAGGGCGCAGGACCCGGGCGGGACTGGAAGAGCTGCGGTAACTGAGGGGCTGCTCCGGGGGGCGGGGTGGGCGACTGCTGCTGATCAGGATTCGGTTGTATGCTGGCGGTCGATTTGCGTTTGCCAAAACCAAAGCCTTTCAGGCGAGAGTTCATAGAACTCATAAGGGAGGACCGCCGAGGATATTAGGATTAGGAAGGAGAAAGGACACGAGGGAAGGAGAAAGACTGCAAGCAAGCAAGCAGGCAAGCAAGCAGGCAAGCAAGCAGGCGACCGAAGGGTGGGATGGATGGATGGACGGCCGGGCTTTAGCTCGAAGAGGCGCAAGCAGCAAAGTGCAAAGGAATGGACGGGGACGGGAACGAGGACCGCAAAGCTGAATGAGTGGGCAGATGGCGACTGGAGGACTGGACGCAGGACTGGAGGGAGCGAGACTGAATGCGAGAGGCAGAGGCAGAGGCGGGCGGGAGTGAGAAATTAGGACACAAGAGGCAGGGTGTCAGGTTGCAGTGGCTTTGTGGAAGAGGGGCCTGCAACTGCGCTGGCTTGTTGTTGTCTTGTCTGAGCCTGCCTGCGACTCCGTCTTGGCGAGTAATCCGTACTCCCGTGTTCGTGACTTTGTAGAGGCAAGAACGACCCAATCGATTGATTTTATATTGGACAAACTCGGTATAGCGGGCCAAGTGAGAGAGTCCTTCGCAACTAACATGTACAAAGTAGCAACCGACAACACGTAAATCGAGATGGTGGAGGTGGAGGCGACGATCAATTGAATATGAGTCCTGGTGTCAAGGGAAGTGACAAAGTCAAAGGACTCCTCTGTTGGGCTGCCGTGAGACGGAAGGACTTCAAAACACAGTGAGTGGCCTGGCCCACCTGGGAGCAGCGGCTGCAGTCGGGGRTGCCCGCGCGGGTGGGAGGTGTGGCCGGGATCCCGTCCCAATGCTGGCGGGCAGTGGCAGTCGGGCACCTCCCAGGGCAGCGACAAGAGTGGACGGACAGGTGGGGTGTCGGATCCTTCCTCCAAACAAAACCCGCAGCTGAGGCGCTAGCAATGAACCAGGGTGCTGGGTGGGAGTGTAAGGCTGAGCTCCCGCTACAACAAATATCGAGATCTCGAGCTGGCAGTCACCAAGTTTTGGTGTTGATTTTGTAGCGGGCTGTAAATTGAGGAGTGGAATCGACCGATGGCTCTCACACCAAACATCTTGAACGGATGAACTCCAAGGGGCAGGAGATCGACAGCCAGATGTGCCATGGAGATGATGTTTGGTATAGGCCTAGGTCCGTGTGTCCTACATAGTCTGATAACAGATTTGACAGCTGAAGCAGATCAATGGGCTGAAGCTTCAACTCTCCGCCATTGGGACATTGGAATTTCCCCAATCTGCTCTGCTGCTGTCCGTACTGTGAAAGCTCGATTGAAACAGCATCCATGTGGGAAATCCAGAGAGTCGGAATCCAATACCAGTTGGGGTTTGCGATGAAATAATTACATGGGACGAACTCGTACTCGTTGCTCTTCTCACAGTGCCCCATTATACTTACGAATTTGATGCTCTGACACTTCCGTATGTGACAGCGGGGAAAGCTTCCACTTGAGAGGTCAGGATGATGTAGCTGCTCTAGTTGGGTCTTCGGATACCAACACCAGACACACATTCCAGAGACCGTATTATATGAATATTTGGTCTATCTTAAATTCCTCAATTCCAAGCAAAATTTCCAACTGCATCTCTACCACATCACATCTTGCACTTTCCCAAACAGTGTCTTCAGGGTGGGGCGACTTGAGGCCGTTGGTGAGAGATGCTCACTGCCAAGACCGCGCCTAGTGGAAGATTGATAATGATAAGGTAACACTTTTCCCTCGTGCACCTTGTCCAACAAAATCCCCGTCTGTCTTATTGTTTGCTCATGAGCCTTTCATTCCCTCAATCTGGAATTTTTATTTTGACTCATTCTCAGGACATTTCCATTGATTCAAGACAGAAGAATTTCATCGACAGCCATCAGCAATTCAAAGCTGGATATCAAGTTGCGATCCCCTCCGCATCTGAGGACAACTTTTGGGTCAATTTCTCCCAAGTCCCACGTCTGAATGGCGTCACTTGGCTGTGCCTGACCTAGACCTAAAGTGGTCAAGCCTGGGTAGGACTTGAGTCCTCGTAGGACTTTTGATGTTGAAGCGGCTCCCAACGAGTCATATTCGCTGTCGGTGGTATCAAAGTATCAAGCCAGGCTGCGGTGGCTGTGCCTCGCCCTGTGTCTGCTTCCTCCTCACAGTCTCGCCAATGAGATTCGTGGAAATACCCTCCACGACCACGACAGTTGCTGCGACTTCCTCTCGTCGCCTGTCAAACTCCTGCCCAATGCTCAGCCGCAACGCTTTCTTGTAATGTAGCGGCCTGCCGGTCCAACGACATTGGTTGGTTGATTGGAGGAGCAACGGGACATCATCAACACCGTCTCGGCCGTTGGCTTCCGGCACGGATGTGAACCTCACACTGTCGGGTTGGTCCGCGGGTGTCTGTCGGTTTACCCAAGATGCGGAAGCGCCACTCCCGCCATGCCATGTGCGGATAGAAAGACCATTGAGAAACCAACGTGAGCAGAATTCGGAGCGTAAAAACCGGCCCGACCACCTTCATTCTTGATATGATGGAGAGGCTCTGTCACGTTTTCTCGAAATCGTCTTTACTACACAGCAAATGCTGCCGACTCCAAGAGCAGCTCCGGCCGGCAAACTCTTCGACTACCGTTCATGGGATCCACGTGTCTCCGGCGTCGGCGCCGGCCGTCAGTCCCGCCCCATATCAAACGTACCTCATTGAAGAGCCTCATTTCCTGAAGAAGCTCAATCTGGACGTCGTATCTCAGCTCGATGTCTCCGCTGCCTCGAGTCTCACGACCATGAACCCGAATACGCCCTACAGAGGACCAGGYACAATTGTGCCTGGTGACCTTAAACCTTGCCCATTCAAAACATGTTGTCTTCATCTTCCGCAAGCGCTGCCAGTGGACGAAATATGGGCGCCTAAAAATTGTCCTGGATCGGCCCTTGTCTGCCAGAATTGGGTTGGTGCTGACTACGACTCCGGCTATACCCAATGAAACAAGGCGCTGGAAGATTACAGGGCGACTCCTGATGTATTCAGCTTTTTACCTCTGGTGCTCGCAGACGACGTGGATAGCGCCCGTCGTACATTTGCAACGGTGCCAGATCCACCGGGAACGCTGCTGGGTCGACTCTTTGAGTCCGCCCAAGAGCGTGCATCTGACCAACACCATCCTCATGCGATAAACTCGTCTACGTGCTGTTGACCACGAATCTCGGAGACACGGTAGTGCCGGATCGACTACCTGCAGAGGGTGTCCGACAATCATATTCCAAACCGCAGCAGCATCGGGATGGACGGTCTTCAAGTTGTAGGCCGACCGGCAGGCAACCAACAGTCCGGAGAAGATGCGCCCGAGGTCGTTCACAGAGGCGACGCACCGGAAGTTGTTCCGGGGGTGGCACCTGAAATAGTGCCTTTAACGACCTTGTATGCCGACAAGTCGCCCATCGGCGTGACAGCCGTACCCTACGGGTATCACCACTCTCCTTCACCGTCACCGGCGCCGCCCGAAAGCCAACCGTTGTTCTACCAGCCAGCATATCTTCAACCGGGCCAATATGGGGACTCGCCGGACATGTACGGCGGGTCGCAGATGAGCTATCCGCCATCGCCGGCCGGACGTTCTACGGGGCCCCCGAACAAGAAAAACGCGAGAATTTGCAGCATCAAAAGGACCCTTTATCTCATTTTACTCGCCGGCGGAGGTCTACTTCTCATGGGGATTGCGATAGGCGTGGGAGTGGGAGTTGGCGTTGGGACCAAGAGCGACAGCAACAGTGCCGGAGCGTAAGCAAACCTTACCTCATTTACCCAACCACGGAGTTACCTGGACTGACAAAACCTCCAGGACTGACTGCCTCATCAAGTACATCACCCACAAAGACATCAGCCACGGCAACGGCAACCTCAACCACCCCAGCAGGACCAACCAACTGTCCAGACGTGGGCGAGAGGACGTATTCCACCAAAAACGGCAAAAAATTCCTCCAAACGTGCGGAATCGATTATGCCGGTGACGGAGGCGCCCACGACCTGACGAACACGAAGACGGCGACGTTTGACGAGTGCATCGAGACATGCTCGACGACCAACGGGTGTACGGGGGCAGGATGGGAAGACTTTCAGGACGATGGGCAAGACCAGTATCGCCGAGTGTGCTGGATGAAAAATGACTTACAAAAGTCACACTCTGCGGAGATGACATACAGCTTTGCTGTCCTGGTTGAATAAAGAAATGGGCTGTATGGCACGAGCCCGAGAAGTGAAGAGATGGACACGAGGCGCTCGGGAATGCTCAGTCCTCACGCAAACTGTATTTCAGCTGGGTTTGAAGTCCTCACGGCTTTGAACCAAAGTGGCTGTTTCATCAGGGACAACCAGCTGAGGAGACACTTGGAAACAGAGTTGATGGGATATCAGTGGGTGCTCAGGGTTCTGATCGCAGGTCGCAAACGCAGATGTTCAGCTATGAGAGGTTCTGTTTCAGCGAAAGTGTTAGGTAAAGGGGAACGAAGGCAGCGTAATGCTTGGAGGAGGATATACCACGAGGAAATACGGCTGGGGATATTGAATACACTTAATGTATGGGAGGTAGCACATGTGTCACCGCAAGAAAAATTTAAACCTATCTTGTCTATTACCAAGTCGATGTTTGCATGTTATAGGGAGGTCATAGGACAGTTCCTAAAAGCCATTTCTCGTCTATGGTGTCCAAAAATGTGGTGAGACCGCCATTATGTTTGATGATCGTGTCGCTACACTCACAACATCCGAGTTCGACACGGTGATAACTGCCGAGAGCAAAGGCCTGGACCGCCGGCGTGAGAGCGAGCTATCGGAGAAAGAAGCCAATGCAACCTCCGCGTCACTGCCCGACGGCGCCGTCAACATTATCGGGTGTACCGGTGTAACCAGTCTCGGTGGAGTCGGTCCCCATCCGGCGTTCCACGCGTCGGGGTGAAATATTTGACGGCGACCAGGTTGGTCGTCCTACCCTTGCCCCGCGCGGTGTGCGACTTTGTGGAAACTGAGTCGTTCCCCTCTCTCCCTCGTTGTCCGTTCTTGGCCAGTTGGAGAAGGAAGTCATCAAGGTTCCCTTCTTGAGAGGTGACGTTTATGACATATCTCGTTTTGATCTGCTACAACACAAGAGCGGGTTCTTCAGCAAAGCTCTCCAGAGTTCCATCGTCGTGTGCTCATTCACCACTCTTCACGTTTTTCCCCAAGTTTTTGTTCGCGGGGTCACCACAATTTGACCGAACTTCCCCAATTTCTGGGGGATGATTTGTTTGGGTGAGACCTGGAGACGTGGGAGAGAGCACCACACATCACCCACATCTCCACTGTTGTCGGCCCGTATAGGCCATGTCCACACGGGGAAGCACACGCTAGGAGCGAAAGAGACCAGGTACCCCGTGGGCCGTACCTCTAGGTGCCATCGAAAGCCAGAGAATCTCCACATCTATATCAAGGCATCGCGCCGCTCGCTGTCAGTGTCACCGAACCCGCCGTGCTTGGATCGTCGGCATTCCGCTCCTTTGGTTGTTGTGAACCCGCCCCGGACACGGAGTGTGTGTGCAAATACCGTACGGACCCGAACCGGTCGAGAGGTTTGAACTCAGCGGTGAGCGGCATCCCGGCTCGGTATTGGCACGGCCTTGCAACTTGTCCTTTATCTTTCTTTGAACTCGTCCGCCAGTCATCTGGACCGTGGCAGACGGTTGCGGTGAAGTCTATCTCGGTGCCCGAAGTCAGCCGCTTGGTACCTTGTGCCAACACTCGACCTCCCCAGTTCGCGTTCGAGACCCCGAGTACGTACGGTACTATTGCGAAATTTCGAAGTTAGGGCTCCGGAGAAGGGAACGACGACTCGAGACCTAGGAAGGCGTTACCGGAAGGCGATATCGGGGAGCACACTGCAAAAATCACACCCATCATCAAACTTTTCTGTCAAAGAACGGCCAAGCAACGGGACGGTTCAAACCTTGGTCCCCGGACCCCAGTTGCCCAAAATTCATCAAAAGACCGCAAAAGACCCAATTGGAACGTGGAATATTCGAGGCCTTGGGAGGCTTTCAACAATCAGCTACACACCCAGGAACTCTCGTGCTATGACATCGATCCTACCCTGAACCTGCAGAGTGGCATCAGCACATGCAAACTGGGCAGCAGAATCTACCTACTTTCTCTACGACGTCAGCGGCCTCTCCAGTGTAAGTGATCCTTGACCCCTTGACTTTTTTAGAATTCGTTCTGCGGCTCGGCTAGGCCTGAGCTCGTGAGAACCTCATGTTTTGGCCGCGGGACTTTCAGGTAGATCCTCGCATCCCCAATCGTGCCGATTGTCCAGGAACATTAATGTCGATTGCTAGGAAGAGGTTGTTCTTTGAATCTTCGAACCCAGAAACGGGTCTTCTTTCATGACCTCATTGGACCAGTGCTACCCAGATCCGGGCCGTTTCAACCAGGTCCACGGCCCTGAAGACGGAAAATAACCCCGCAAGAGGTCCTCTCGGCCTATCACACAAGGCGCCCTGAGCTGACCTGCCCCGCATCAACGACCATCATTTCACGCATCCAAGAGGTACCTCTACCTAAGGTATGCAAGCCGACGATACGCCGCCCGCAAGCTTCACAGGCAGTGGTGCTGTGCTAGATATGCCCGGTGTAACAAGGCGGCGGCGTTCTTTAAACTCCAGCACGGCGCCTGACCCCGCGGCACACAAAGCTGGTGTCCATGCCCGTGGCTCTGCTGACGACTCACGTTATCATCACGGGCCGTCCAGAGTTGAAAGCAACAGTTGCACAGAGGCAAGCGACCCCAAAGAAAAAGAAGCCCGAAAGACGCAGACGGGTGCCGGTGCCGACATTCCCTCCAGCCCAGGCAGCCCTCCATCGCCTAGAGCTACCGTCTTCACTCGCTTTCGTTCCACCGGCCCTAGTGCAGTTGGCAAATCGCAAGCGAAACGCGAACGGCCCCAGAGTTGCCGTGGTGTCCTCACCAGCCTGATTCGTGTGCTCTCGTCGTCAGTGGCTTTCTTGGTAGTCGTTTTTGTAAGTACCTTTTATTTCCTACACCTAGCGCTTTCCTTCAGTCGGACCGTTCCAAATATACTCCTTGCCGGCATTTTGCCTTGGACTGCACCTAGCGGGAAACTCAGACCAGCAGGGGATCATGCTAGGAATTTCCAAGGTTGGATGGACCAGCCCGGCCCAGGGCAGTGGGCATGCACTTGCTATGTACCTACTTTCGGAGTTACGTAGCGAGGACAAGTGCAGGTTGGTTAACCTGCTTGTTTGGGTTCAAGTCGGCCGAGCGAAGCAGGTCCGTCCACAAACCTACCTTAACATCGGATTGCTCCAAATCTACCTGGCTGGAACCACTGCGCGGTACCCATCGGACCTCCGCTGGGCATTTGATGCCCTTGGTACCCCACCGATTATGCCCCTCCACGGGCATCCCACCAAGAACCTAACATCATACCGTCACGGGGGATTCCCCACGGAGAAGCACTCGCATTGTACAGGAATTGTCCACCACTACCAGTACATATATTAACCTGAACTCCCCAGATTCTCCGGGCCTTGCTCCCCGACTCAGCACTTCATTATTCTTCTTTCTTATCTCGACGATCCACTTTCACTCCCACAACTACCAAGGCCACGTTTTCTCCCCCGGCCCTTACGCAACAAGCTCAACAACCACAACTGCCACCCGCAGTGTGCGAGACTCGTCCCCCATTTCCCACAACCGCCCCAGTCTCGAGCCCGCTCACCATGGCCCTCGAGACTCAGACAAAGACCGTTGTCGGTCAGTTCGAGTATTCGGACGAAGATGTCAACAAGGGTGTCGTAGAGTTCCTTCGTCAAATGTGTAGGTGGTCCCATCGTCGTATACAAATGCCGCAACAAGCTCTGACACTTTGAGGATTGCAGCCGAAGGTCTCGAGAAGGATGGCGCTAGCTTGAGCCAGATTCCCACATATGTCACCGCCGTCCCCAATGGCACTGAAAAGGTTGGTTATACACTGCTGCCAATACCTAACTAACAAGTGCTTGCACCGATGGCTAACCTCCTCTGATCGTAGGGTCTTTACATGGCTGTCGACCTCGGTGGCACCAACTTCCGCGTTTGCTCGATCCAGCTCAACGGCGACACCACCTTCCGTCTGACGTACACCAAGGTCGCCATCCCCAAAGAGCTCATGGTTGCCAAGACCGCTGAGGAGCTGTTCGCTTTCTTGGCAAAGCAGGTCGAAATCTTCCTCAGGACACATCACGGCGAGCACTTCGAGGCACATGTCCGCAGACGCATGACCATGAGCTCCCCCGAGGGCTACAAGGACGAGAATGTCTTCCGTCTCGGCTTCACATTCAGTTTCCCCGTCCAACAATTGGGTATTAATAAGGGTACACTCATTCGCTGGACCAAGGGCTTCGATATCCCAGATGCCATTGGAAAGGACGTTTGTGCTCTCCTGCAAACGGAGATTGACAAGCTCCATCTCCCCGTCAAGGTTGCCGCTCTCGTCAACGACACTGTTGGCACTTTGATGGCTCGTTCCTACTCTTCCCCTGGCAAGAGCGGTGCTATCCTCGGTGCTATCTTCGGTACTGGCACCAATGGAGCTTACGTCGAGAAGCTTTCCAACCTCAAGAAGCCCTTGGCCGGCGAGTACGACAACTCTACCGGAGAGATGGTCATCAACACCGAGTGGGGTTCGTTCGACAACCAGCTCAACGTCCTCCCTAACACACCATGGGATGTCCAGCTCGACCTGGCCACCCCCAACCCCGGTATTCAGATGTACGAGAAGCGCGTCTCCGGCATGTACCTCGGCGAGATCTTGCGGTTGGCGGTCATCGATCTGCTCAAGAAACCAGACGTTGCTTTCTTCAAGGACGATAACTCGAGCTCCAATGACTGGAAGTCAACCACCAACATTGCCGAACACTCCCCCATCTACAAGCAGTGGGGTCTTGATACCTCGGTCCTCTCTGTCGCTGCCGCTGACACTACCCCCGAGTTGTCGATCCTCCGCCAGGAGCTCGAGTCCAACCTCCACATTTATGCCCCCTCTTTGGACGATGCTCAGGCTTTCAAGGCCATTGCTGGTGCTATCGGTCGCCGTGCTGCTCGTCTTGCGGCTGTGGCCATTGCCGCTATCGTTCTGCAGACCGGCAAGCTCACCGACCCCGAGCTGGACGGCGAGCCCATCGATATTGGTGTTGACGGAAGCTTGGTCGAGCATTATCCCTACTTCCGTGATATGATTTACGAGACTCTCCGTGCCATTAAGGGCATTGGTAAGGAGGGTGCCAAGCGGATCCGTATTGGTATTGCCAAGGACGGATCCGGTGTTGGTGCCGCGTTGATCGCTCTCGTTGCCGCCGGTATGGAGAAGAGCACTTCCACAGCCGACTTCATCACCGACCTGCGTCTCAACGCCAAGAAGACCGACTTGACAGCCGTGCCTGAGCACAGCGAGCTTGCCGCTGGGGAGTAGGAGTCCACCAAGGCAGCTTGTCCATTGCCAGGCATGGCATCACTGACATGTCGCGGAAAGAGGTGCATTGTTATGTGAACACGGCTTGGCGCAGGAAACGGAGTTTGGGAGTGGGGATTGACAGAAAAAAGTGTTAAGCGAATAGCAACATTTGTTTGCTGTGTAAGGATGAACGACGATGGACGACGAGGACCTGAAAAGGGATATGAGGTTTACATTAGATGTTTCAATGTTTTTCTTTTGGTATGATTGTTTGGGCAGGCGTCACTGGGTTAGGGTTTATCGCATTAGGGAAACCCCCAAGGCAGGGATGGGCTTCAAATTCTATTTTTTTCATCATGAAATGGTAACCGGGTTGGAACTTGGAGATGTTGTTATCTACTGTATAGCAGAAAGAGTATCAACCAGCGAAGTTGTAATTTTTGTACTACCAGTTGTTCCTTCTCAGTCTTTGGCATTGCTGTTCTTTGATATATGCCATTTCATGGCAGTGATCAGTCTTCACAACGGCTTCAATGCAGGTTTCAGATGCTGCTCAGGTACATGTTGGGAGCACAGGAAATCCAAGTCGCAAATTCTTTGGTTCGGGGGTATCTGGGACACGATTTCACAGCAAAGCATCGAGGTGTTTTTGTCTTCTTAAGCTTGTTCATTTCTGAAGAAACGAAGTCTGTCTCAGTTAAACCTTGACCACACTCTGAAGATCACCTCACTTTTGGCGAGTTGTACCAGATTAAACAACGGCATCCTGGTTCATCCTCATACCACTGCAAGAGTTTCATAGTAATTTACTGTTTCTTAACATAAACTTTGTTGCTTGTTATTCTATAACGATGCGATGAAATGACTTCTACTCGTGTATAAGGAAGGCTCAGTACATTAAGTTATATATCCAAGGTAGGCAATAAAGGCCATCCCAGGTCCAACACCAGCCAGTGCTCCTCTTGTACTTGGGGTCTCTCCTCTAGTTCAGGAGGAGTTCATCAATCCGATTGTGCCCTGTAACCCACCCACCCCCCCTTTCTTTCATTCCCCTTCTTCAAAAGGATCATTACATCTATAACACCATATACCTCCGTCATTCATCCAAATTACATTATCGGACGTCGCGGCAAAGGGCGGCAGACGGCAGACAGCAGACGGCCAGACTCCCTACTGCCCAAAAGCGGCACTAGGATACGCCCTCCCCTTCTTCTTCTTCGTCGGTGCCACGGAACTACTCCTCGAGCTAACCGCACTAGTGGCACCCGAGGCTGTTGCGCTGGCACCGCCGGCACCGGAACCACTACCGGGAACATTAAGCTGGACCATTTCCGGTGGAAGATCGTTCCATTCGGTTTCCGGTCGCGTGTTTTGGTACGACATGCCGGTTGAGGGGCGGCTGGGGGGTGGTCTTGTTGTCGACGGAGGGGCTAGTCCTGGTGTTGATGCTGATGTTGATGTGGGTGGTGCCGCCCCTGGTAGTGCCCCTGGTGGGGGGAAGGAAGCTGTCGAGGAGGAACGGGTGATCGGGTTTGATGAGCTCGGAGGAGGTCCTGCTGGGGACTTTGGTGGTGTGGCCATGGCCGGAGAAGGTAGGTTGACGGCAGCTGCTAGGACGCCCGTGGCCGTGGCCGGGGTGGTGGCGGTTGTAGCACTGGAAGCCATGGTGGTCATTCCGGTGGGTTGTTGGAGGAGGTGGTTTCGTTTCGGTAGAGAGTAGTTCGCTGCCCCTAAAGGTGCTTGTGTTTGTGTTTGTGTACTTCCTCCAATGTCCCTGCGCACAATCCAGGCCGTGTCCGGTCGTAGCTTAAAGTAATACCCCCTCACTGGGTCGCGGCCTTCGGTCCGGAACCCTCGCTGTCCGTACCACTGGAGTCCTTCCTCGTTTTCGGTCCACACGTGGGCGTAGATGGTTCGCACGTCGATCGTAGAGCCTGCGGCGGGCAGGATCGCGGCGCTGGCGATGATGTGTTCGAGCGCCGCGGCGGCGAGACCAAGGGATCGGTAGGGGGAGAGGAGGGCGAGCGATTGGATGTAGATGGCGTGATAAGGGGAGTCAGCAGGAGCTGGGCCGGACTGGTTTTGTTGCTGGGCACTGGGTATTTGCGGTGCCTGCGGTTGGCCGTTGGCGTCTAAGAAAGGGTTCGGTTCGAGTCGACAGACGACGCCGCCGATGACTTTGGGCTCGGAAGTAGGGTCGTCGCTCCAGAGGATGACGCGCGAGAAGAGACCTGAGGCAAGCGGTTCGAGGACCTTGGCGTAGAAGGCGTCTGGGTAGGCAACTTGGAGGAGGAGCGAATTGATCCGGCGCAGGGCGGCTATGTGGTGTTCGGCCACCGGGACTATGCTGGCTTGAGAGGGGATCGACGGTGGGGATGGGAGGACGGGGATGTTGGCCGGTAGAGTAGCCGTGACGGGCCCGAGACCGGGACGAGCTGGAACTTGTTGCGGCGGTGGGGCCGAGGTGAGAGAAGAAGAGGGAGGTGGTGGTGGTGGTACGGGGGGGTTCGGAAGCACGCTTGCCGTTGTTGCTGCACCGTTCACGCAGTCTTGAGGGGGAGGGGCATGTTGAGGTTGTTGTTGCTGCTGCCGGGGTTGGAAGAATGACAGTATCGAGGGTTGTTGACTACGCGACATGCTGGAAGTGAGTGGGAACCGAGGAAGCTGGATTTTAAAGAGGGCAAGAAAGGGAGAAGGCGAATTGAAAAAGACGGAAAGAAAGGTACAAGGAGGGAAATTAGCAATGTTGCCGTGGTCACGACAAGTGTAAATAACCGTCGTGTCAGTGGTGAAGTCTGGCCCACCGGCATATGTCACAGGAGTTTAGAAGACATTCAGGGACACCACCACTGTGCCCCTGGCCCACCCGGCAGCGACACCTACAAAAAGGACAAAGATGGATGTGTTCCAGACCAGACTTTCTTGACACTTTGTGTCGCCCCACATGTGATGGCAACACACGACAGGAGGATGGAGAGGCGGAATGCACTCCGCGTTCATGGAAAACTGCACGTGGTTGCTTTTATAGAGCTTCCAATGATGCCCTCTTTGTATGGCGTTAGGAGACTATGTTGTGGTGGTTGTTCGGAAACCGAGGGGAATGGTGATCTTGGACGGTTGCCATACAACCCTTTATGAACACTTGTATTTGGAAGATAAATGTGCTTGCCATGTGCAAAAATCTGACTTACAGCCCCAATATTGTGTCTAACTGGCACAGTCCAGTCATGGTGTCGATGTGTTGTAGACACGGAATTAACATGAATTTCAGGTACAGCATGGGCACGCAGACACCACCAATCGCGGGCCGTGGTGAAGTGGAAGGGAGCACGGAAGCTGCTTTCCTTGGCTGGTCGCAGTCGCCTGATGGAACTCAGATGCTCCACTGTCAGCCAGTGCTCACACGCCTGAAGCCCACTACAACTTCTGCATGTACACAACTACCACAAAACCGCGACCTACCGAACATCACCGTGGATGGACATTTTCCCCATCAACCAAGCTTCGGGCAGAAAATTCACCATCTTCAACCTTCAAATACCACACCGTCCCAAAGGCATCTTGGATGCTTGGAGGCTTTCGAACATATCGCAGCTTAGTGCCAATTGAACATTGCACACAACACCGGTCTCAGTCGGTATTCAGCATTCCTGTCTCCATCACCACTGGAGGCTCTCAAGAACACGCACCACTTAGTGCAGTCGGCGGTTTCGGCTTGCTGCAGCCGAGTTGAACGATCCGTGGATGCTTCAAGGCCACTTCTTCGCGCGTGGACCACAAGCTCGTTCCGATCAGTACCTGAACACCGAAAACAACCGGCCAACCGCATTTTCCACCCGCTACACTAGTCGAACCTCAACTTTGACTCGGCTTACCCAGCGTCACCCGAGCCTGGGAGAGTGAAGARAGTTGCGACGAACCCGCTACTTCCACACGACACACCGGGACCCATCTCATACTACAGTTGCCAGATTTCGACTGGTTGCTCCAGGGGTGTCGATCAGTCCCGACATAAATTGAGAAAGCATCTGTGGTTGTCAAGATGTCGTCAGAAGGGGACAGGACCGGCAAGGCTGGTATTGTCGTTGCCCCTGAAGAAGTTGGGGGCGTGGACAAACTTGTAAGCATTTCCGCATCTCGACCAAGCTCGAACCAAAGACTCGTACTGACCCGCTCTTGTTCTGCTCCCCGTAGGCCTACTCCGTTGTGGACGACTTACTTTACAATATCCTTCACGACCTAGTCCTCAAGGTACACCAAGACGAAAAGACCGCTCGGATGAGAACGGCGGCCATCAAGGTCGAGAAGCTCGCTATGGAGAACTCGGATTTATCGACCCCTGACGCACGGCCCGAGATTGTTGTGGAAACCGACGCTGCTCTGTATAAGGACGGACACGTTACGTTGAAGGGCAATCCGCTAAAGACTACAAAGGAGATTTTGTGTCCACGGTGTCAACTTCCCCGTCTGCTTCATCCTACGGATGGCAAGGGAGCACAGAAACCAGATCCAAACGTTACATATTGCAAAAGGCACCCGTACATCGAGAAGCCAGGCTTCGACATATATGGACAGACTTGGGTTCAGCCTGGCCCCGGACGAGGAAAGAAAAAGAAGGATATGGAGAAGAAGATGGACCCCAACGATCCCGCAGCGGTGGCAGCCATGGAAGGAAGTGCCAAAGACCGTCCCCCGAATGTGCTCAGCTTCCCCAGCGCTACATGCTCCAAATGCAAGCGTTGTATCCTGGTGACGCGTCTCAACAATCACATGGGCTCCTGCATTGGCAACAGTGGGCGAAACGCTAGTAGAGCAGCGGCTCAGAAGATTAGTAACGGTGGGAGCAACGGCGGAAGTCAGAACAACGACAACACTCCGCCAGCCAGTCAAAAGGGCACGCCCGTACCAACGAGCCGGGCAACTAGTCCGAGGAAGCGAGACGGTGATGAATTTGACGAGGATGGAGATGAAGCTGATCCTATCAGTGCCAAGAAGAAGAAGCTCAAGCCGACGGCTCTACCAAAGAAGGTCATTTTGAAGACCAAGTCAACGCCGCCCCTCAAGAAAGACAAGATAAAGACCAGTTCGATGCTGAGCGTTGAGCAGAGCGTGGATGACCATGACATAAAGAACTCCACCGTTCAGGTTGTTCCCAAGAAGACTACACCGGCGAAAGGCACATCGCCTGTTAAGAAGTTGAAGATCGGGCTAGGCACAAAGCCGCAGTTAAATGCGCCGGGGAAGAAACTAGGGAAGAAGGAAAAGGACCATGAGACAGAATCGACAGGGACAATGTCTTCGCCGCCTCATTAGATCTGGGAGGTGCCTGACAGCCCTGACTAACAGTGGATTTTTTGGTAATCACAAGAAAAAAAAGGTGGTTTGGCGTAACCTATTGACGCATTCATACATTATACCCCATGCTTGCTATAAAAATACATGTAGACATTGCTCCAGGATTGGAAAACGGACAGAGCCTTTAGAGGATAAATGAGATGTCGCATACCGATCCAAGATGTATCAGATAGGTAGCTGTCTACCGTGATAGGACAACGAGCGTTGCTTAGATCAGGATGAAAACAAAGTTACCGGTCACACATTTCTCCTCTCCACAGATGTGCAATGCGTGTAAATTGCCTGAAATATGGACTTGAGTGCGAGGCCTTTGGTATATCCTAACCATTGTAAATCAGCGCAACAATGCGCCAGCTCATTTTGACTAGTTCAACGAGCTCTCAAGACGCATACTCTAACTCCAACTCCTCACCCTCATCCCAGTCAGTCCCTCACTCCCTCACTCACTCCCCCACCAAGATCAAGCCTCCATATCCTCCTCCCTCACCACCCTCGCCTTCACAATCTTCACCTCCGTCGCCGGCCGATCCTCCTTATCAGTCGGCACCATGCCCATCCTACGAATAACCCCCATCCCCTTTTTCACGCGTCCAAAAATCGTATGCTTCCCATCCAACCAAGGCGTCGGCGCCAGCGTAATGAAGAACTGGCTCCCGTTGGTATTCGGTCCCGCGTTCGCCATGCTCAAAACCCCCGCACCGGTATGTTTCAGGCCCGGATGGATCTCGTCTTCGAATTTCTCGCCGTAGATTGAGGAACCGCCGCGCCCCGTGCCCGTCGGGTCGCCGCCTTGGATCATAAAGTCTTTGATTATTCGGTGGAAGGGGGTGGAGTCGTAGTAGCCGCGGTTGGCTAGGGTGGCGAAGTTTTTGCAGGTTTTGGGGGCGTGGGTGGTGTAGAGTTCTAGGGTGAATGTGCCCTGGGGGTGGAGGGGGGAGGGTTAGTTGAGGATGGATGGGTGAGGGATGGGGATGGTTGAGGTGAGGGACGGGAAGAGGTACGTACCATGGTGGTTTCAACAGCGACGTCGGTGGCCATTTTTAATTATATTGATGGCTTTTATCTTCCGAGAACGGGTTATCGCTCGTTTGTTGTGGTTGTTTTTATGAGTTTGGTGTTTGAGCTCAGTCACTTGGTTGCTGTGGTTGTGGTTAGAGACAGAGTATTTATGTTTATGAGGGACGAAGAAGGGTCGGGGAGATTGTTTGTGGCTCAATCAGCGTATGGGATGAGAAAAGTTGCGTGAGTGGGATGAACCGAAATTTATCTGGCATACCTACCTATTGATTTCAAAATCTGAGATACCTGGTCTTGTATGTGGTATGCTCTGTTAATGTGAAATTGTGAAGTCGTCCTTCGACAAGGTTCTGAACAAGTCAATGTTGATGCCGCGACATTCCATGATATGGTCAGTGCACACGTTCTGGAAACCTTACTGATACAGTTCGAATTGTTTCGGGCACTGTCTGCTGTCGCGGGTTAAATGCGAAATTGTGCAATCACCGCACAGTGTCATGTACTGTCTAGTGTTGTGAGCATCCGGTGCTGGGTGAAACTCGCGAAGCCGTGATGGAAAAAATTTGATGAATTGTGTTATTTGTAGTCCTTCTAGATATACTCGAAGTGGAAAAAAATAGCACTAAACTTCAAGAGTCAATTCAGAAATTCTCGTACGATACGGAATACGAACATGAAAGCGATGCATGGGAGATATTTGGTACGAGCTACTGTCAGAATAATGATGTTCTTGAGCAATTGAGACCACCAAGTGCCCGGTCTACCACCTCAAGCCTCGTTTTCAACCACTTTTTAAAGTGAGACGCGAATTAGTCGTCTCTGTAATGACACCAGTTATAGGGAACACCGCAACCCAAACTCATCCTCCTGTTAACATTCCAAGAATACCACACGCTCAAACCTCCGTTTACGTATACTATATCAAGCCACCGTCCCTACTCTAACACACGACTAAGAGACCGAGACCGCCACCTCGCCCAATGTCCCTTCTTCTTCTTCTTCTTCACAGGACTCAAAGACATCTGGTCAAGCATCCCATCCAACTCATTAACAACATACTAAGCATCCTGGAAAATAGGCTCCAGACCCTGCCAAGCACTGGGGTCGCCGTTCGGACCAGCCTTCGCGCGCCTGTTCCAGTACTCGCCGTTGAACTGCCAGTACTCCTCGCCCGTGATCTCGCACCGCGCCTTGGTGAACCACGCGGGCTTGAACTCCTCGCCGTTGCTCTCGCGAGCCTTGCGGCGGGCACGCTGCGCCTCCTCGAGTCTGTTCTTCTCCGTCGCCGCAAAGTCGTACTCACCCTCTTCCATAGCACGCTGGTCGGGGCGCAAGCGAGAATCCGTGGGGGCGAGCCAGGGCTTGAGGTTGTCATCGAGGTGGTTGAAGGTGACGACGAAGGGAGTCAGGTTGAAGGGAATGCCAGTGGGGCGGGGATTGGCCTGCCAGATAAGGAAGGCCTTGGTTGGGTCGTTGATGCTGCCCTGGTGGACCGTCTCGTTGCCGGACTTCTCTTCAATGGTGGCCTCGTAACCGGGTGTCAAGCGGGCGTAGAACTTGGAGTTCCAGCGACCGCCCAAGCTGACGCGGACCTGGCCGTTGGCGTCGAGGATCTTGCCACCAATCAGGTAGGCACTCGACTTGGTCCAACCTCTGGGCTTGAACTCGACATAGGAAACCTCGCCGGTGGTCCAGTTCTTGATCTCCATCACACCGTAATTGTCGACTACGGGGTTACCGGTGATAATGCCAATGACGGATGAAGTGACCTTCTTCCAGGTGTAGAAGTCCTCCTTACCGCCAGAAGTCGGCCTGAGCTTGAGGAACCAGGTACCAAGAGGGTTGACATCGAAGGACTTGCCATAGAACTTGGACTTGACAGCTGACTCTCCGTAGTAGGTCCACTTGGGAGATTCGGCCCAGGCTGCACCAATGGGCGGGTGATGGCTAACCTGCTCAATGAAGAAGCGGTAGTTCTTGTCCGGTCTCACATACTCAAAAGTCTCGCCAAGGAGAGGATTGAACGGCTTAGCAACGCGACCAATGGTCGAGGCGTATTCACTGGCAGCGAAGGCGGAAACATAGATCAAACGCTCGATGGAATCAGCGCGATCTGCGGCGAGATCCAAGAGGTCAGCATATTCCATGTCCTCAGCACAGCGGTAGAGGAGTGACGTAGGCTCGTTGAAAGATACTGGCAGGGTCATCTTGGTCATATCCTTGCCAATCATGGATTTGAGGATACCCTAGAATTACATTAGCGAATGTTTGATATCCAGCATGATAGTCGAGACTTACCCAGAGCGAGATAGTGGGCCTATTGTCCGCATCCATCTTCAACTTTGTCCTGATGCCATTCTCGTATCCCTTGAACGAGTCGCTGATATCTGTACCATCCGAAATCACAAGTTGAGTCTCGCTCTGTGAGGCCACGGGTTCCGAAGGGGGCAGCTGGGAAACCTCAACGGTACCAGCGTCGACCGCATCGAAGAACTCTTCCTCATCCGAGTCGGAGTCAGACAGCTCTGCAACCTGATCCATGATGGTCTTTTGGCGGCGAATGCTTTGGACCGGCGACTTCGGTCTGGCATCAGCCTGTTCGGCGTCGGCATCATCGGTGGCCTCAGCAGCAGCGGCAGCAGTTGGTGCAGCCGTTTTCACCTGGCTCTCGTCAATGATGCCGGATCCAAGTGCTTCCTTGAGGATACGCTTGGTGATCTTCCTCTTTGCCTCGGCCTCTCCAACCCGAGCCTCCAGAGCTTCTTGCTCCCTGGCAACTTGGGCCATGCTTTCCTCCCACATCTGGCGCATCTCACTCTCGCGGTCAAGCCTGTACTGCCAGTAGGCATCGCGATCCTTGGAGATGCGCAGGAGATCGCCAACAAGTCCCGTAAGGGAGCGGATTGCAGCATCATAAGCAGCCAGGGCTTGAGACGCCTTGGGATCCGACAATCTAAGGTCAGGGTTCTTGTTGGTTTCAGCCAACAGCGCCGCGGTGACCTGTGCCATTGTGTCGAGCTGCAGTTTTGCAGACTGTGCAGTGATGTTGAAAGCATCTTTGTTTGCCGATGGAACATCCTGCCCGCTCGAACCCTCCCCGTAGTCATCGTCTTCGTCATCCGCGTGGTGATGCTCACCCTTGTCTGCTTCGGTTCCGGCATCCACAAAGTCATCCTCTTCGTTGCTTCCGTTGCCACTGGCACCATAGGAGGCTTTGGAAGCCTTGGCCGTAGAATGCATCCGAGAAAGCTGCACACTCTGACGGCGGTGCTCAACGAAACTAGCATTGTCGCTACCGGCGTCAGATGCGCTATGGGCATGTTCCGCCTTTGCCTGCTTCAGGAGTTCAGCATTGCGGGCACGCTGTCTCTCTTCCTCCTTAGCCTGGTCCTTGGTCCATTGGATGGAATTGTTGAGAGCCCAGAACCAGCGCTTTGCCTCGACTTCGTGATTGGCCTTCAGAGTGTACTTGACCGAGTTTTTCCCTATAATCTCGAACTTTGTCTTCTCGTCAGGAGTCATATGAAGCTTGGCGATGCGCATGTTGATAGCACCACGGCAGGCAGAACCCGCGTCATCCTGGTGCTTGTAGTAGCTCAAGACACCATCCTCCAAAACGAACCAACGAAGCTGGTATCCCTTTCTATAGTTGGTCCACTTCTTCAGGTAACCCTTCATCTCGCGAGCTTCTCTTCCCGCCATGGGATCGCCGGACGCCGCAGCTGCTGCCCCATGTGTGGCTGACCCCAAGACGGCCTTCTCCTGAATGCCCCTCTGGGCAGCCACAGCAGCGGGGGACTTCTTGAGCATAGCCTTTGTAATTTCGTCCTTTGTGACATCCTGCGGGAGCTTGCCCTTACGATCTCTGCGGAAGGGATCTGCCCCGTGCAGCAGTAGGACCTGGATCAACTTTGTGTTTTTGCGACGAGCGGCTTCGTGGAGGAGCGTGCCACCGCTCTCGACCGTGGCCGATTCGGCGGCGAATTCGGTGCTGTTGATGTCGAGGACAGTCTTGAAACGCGGCTCTTCCAATACCTCCTCCAGAGTCTTAAAGTCGCCATGGAGGATRAGGTCCTGCACCTGCCGAACCTTTTCCTCAGCGAACAGCGATCTGGCGAGCTGGAGTTGCTGGAAAATGTCGGGATTGCGAGCGAGATCGATGGGCAACCGCCCTTGGTGGTTTGCGATCGCATCGTTGATATCCTTGTGTTCGAGAAGCTGACGGACAATCTGGGTACGTCCCTGTTGGGCAGCAATGTGCAAAGGAGTATTTCCGTCTTTATCGCGGGCATTAATGTCGAGGGAGCCAGCGCCGTCTGACAAGACGTACTCGACAACAGTCTGTTCGGCACATTGGATGGCCAAGTGGAGGATCGTGGTATCTTCGAGAGGGCCGGTAATGGCGGACGAAATGCTCATGCGAGGGTTGTGCTCGGCAGTCTCGCGGATGGCTCTGGAAATAGAGGCTGTGTCGCCGTTGCGAAGAGCTTCAACGATACGAAACTTGCGTACGGAGGACTCAAGAGACGCCCCGGCCCCTTTGTCGAATAGCATGGATGGCGACCTTCCTCCGCCGACGGAAGGGCTGGCTTGGTGGTTCGAGGGCGTTCGACCTAAGGCGCTGCCAGCGGTAGACAATCTGGAGGAGTGGCCTCTGGGCGCGTGTTGGCTAGGGATCTGGATGTTCTGAGGTGTAGAATGGGAGCCGGACGCCCCCTGGCCGTCGTCGGAGGCCATGTCGTCGTCGACCGGCGGTTTGCGCCTACTAAGGAGCGAGAGGGCGGCGGATTTGGATCGTTTGTGGAGGCTGCAATAAAATAGGAGGTATTAGTTGATGTTGATTATGGTTCTGGAATGAATCAAGCTAGATCATAAACTGGCGACCGTCGTAGTTGCTGTGTCTGTCAAACTGAGGCGAGGAAGTGGAAGCGACGGGAGCTTGGGAACTGAAGTAAACAGGACAAGCAAGATGCGGGCAGGTGGGGTGAACAGGACGTTGAATGATGCAGTCAGGTCGGTTCAAAGCCCGAACCACAGCAAAGATTCGAGGGGGGTTGCGTGATGCACTCACCTTTCGCCGCCGGTCTCAGACATTGCGGTTGGTGTTTCGTTCAGACTTTTGGGAATTAAAAGGGTGTTACGAGGTCTGGAACAAGGTGAAGAGGTACAGAATCAAGAACTGGGAAGAGAGTGTGAAGAGTCGCTGGTAACTGGTATCCCCGCACTACAGACGGGACTCGAGGATAAGGATAGACAGGGAAGAGAGTTGTTGAAGTTGCAAGTTACAACAGCAACACAACAATGCAACAAAAAGTCCAGACCACCAGAGATCGTGGGATTTGTCGTCAGAAAAAGGGACAGAGGACAGCTACGCTGCTTGGTATCGACAACGTGTTTCACTACGCCACTAATTATGAGACTCCGTATTGCGGGTCAAAAGCATTGAGCAAGGAGCTTGGGTCTCTTTGGGTACAGTTGCAGACAAGACGTCCAGGGACACATGGGCGGACCAAGACAGCATGGCGGCGACGCCAATCCTAGCTCTCAAAAGAAATGACGTTGTTCGCTTGCCATTCGGTGGATGGCGCCGTGAACGGCGACAACAAGCGGCAGGATTCGTGTGATGGAGGGAACCATTCGAGTGCCACACTCTCTTTTCCGATGGCAATCTGTTGTCACACGACGTCGCTGCACGTGCGTTATGGTTTGTCTCGTGCTTCTTTGAAGAAACAGCCGCCAATTCACCATGTTGGTTGCATCTTTTCAATCGTTTGTTCCAACATAACCGCCGTTCAAATCAGATGCGTGTAAAAAAGTGACCAACTCCAAATTCCCAATGATGAGTGGGTTATCGTGGGGTTGTCCTAACTTGATTGACAGGTGATAAGGGCGGGGGTTCTGATGAACTGGCAAGGGGTCAAAAAGGGGTACGCATCGCGTTGTGCCTTGCCTCGAAGTATCACTAAGTCTTACCAATATGCACAGTATAAAGTCCTAAAACGGGGTCCTCTTGATAGTTGCATATCCAAGACCCCCCGTTGGCCGCGGCGTTCTCGCGGCAATCAATACGCCCAACCCAGACGACAATGCGGTACCTCGGCTGACCTCCCCTTGGTCAATGATCATCATTGATACAAAACATCATCCAAACAAATCCCCATACTGTACTTCTTGACCTATACCGACGGTGGTCATATTATTCGATTAATCATACTTTTGCTCGGCTTACTTCCACTTGACTTATAAACAAGCCTGGTCTCATTGGCATCCTCAAGTGTTTACCGTCACTTTTTACTGTGTGACATACACTTGACTCTATGGGCGTCACAGTGTGCCCAACAATCACATCTCATCGTCATCTGTAAATCCGAACGCGATGGGAAAGTCAGAAGAGGAATCGAAGGAGGCTCGCCCAACCCTTATTAGGCCGCCGCCCGAGGACCCGAGCAAGGCGCCTATCGAGAACACTTTGGAGGTCACAGAACTGGCCGTGATCGGACCTGTAAGTCTGCACTCATATGGCATCTCACCTTGCGCATCATCACATCCATCCAATGCATATGTCTCCCACACATACATCAGTCCTGCATGACACATATCCATCATCGCAAACTCCATAAACTAACACCATACGCAGAACATCTTCACCAATGCCCGCCAACCATGGCACCCCCCTGGCGCGCGCGGTATCTACGGCGGCGCCGTGATCGCCATGTGTCTCGCGGCCGGCCAAAAGACCGTCCCATCTGACTTCCTCGTCCACTCCATGCACTGCTACTTCCTGCTCGCCGGCTCCGCCGAACTTCCCATCCTCTTCCACGTCGAGCTCGTCCGGGACGGCCGCTCCTTCGCCACRCGGACCGTTCAAGCGCGCCAAAAGGGCCGCTGCATCTTCACCACCACYATCTCCTTCGTCCGGGAAGGGTCCAGCGGGCCGCGGGGCAGCCAAGTCTCGCACGCCTCATCCATGCCCATCGACGAGAAGACGAGCAAGCCGTGCCAACCGCCTCCGGACGACTACGACGGCGAGCCGGAGCTCGTCCGCTCCGGCCCCAACCCCTTCCAGAGCGCGCGGATTGAGGTCACCAACGCCGACAGCCC
>RANY01000570.1:0-25701 GCA_009805235.1 Neurospora pannonica FGSC 7221 | reverse complement strand
CCAAATATCTCCCAGGCCAGTATCCTCCATCTGCTTGTGGGTACCCGGTTCTCATTTTTTCACACTATCATATCTTGTTTTCTTCTTGCCCATTGTTGCTTCCCTTGGCTCTCACCCACTGATAAGTCAGCCATGCCAGCGATCCGGATGAGATAGATCACCTGTGGAAGTTCCCAGGCTACATTCCTCCTCACCTGTCACAGACTCGAGCCGTCTCAGTGCGGTACCGTCGACGAAGGCAGCAGAATGAGGGCCTCGACCTTGGTTAATGCGAGGCACTTGTTGTGCCTCTACCTTCTCTTCACTCTCACGCTAGGAGGGTTGATCAGACCAGAAAGAAGGCAACAGTCAGAGATATCGACTACAGTCTCCCCAACTCAGGTCCCTACCAGTGCCATCGAAAGCACCATAAGTACGCCAACGTCAACATCAGTGATTCAAAGCTCATCGAAGAATTCTATACCAGTTACTACGACCATCTCTGCACCTACAGCGACCACTCCCACCATCTCCGCTACTGCCGGAGTTACCAATGGCTCTTCCGTTTTCCAAGGTATGTGATCTTATCACCAGAGGATAGATTCTGGGGGCAGACAGCTTATCAACTTTTCAGTCACGATACCCCATGGCCAACTTCCCATCCAGCCAACAATCACTCCCGGCTGGGCAGTTTCCGGCGCCCTACTCATCGTCACAGGTATCATCTGCGCTTTGGTCGGAATCAAGAAAAGATGGCTCCACACGTTTCTTACCACCGGCTTCCTTGCCAGCTTAGGAACCACTGTTCTGATCCTTTACGTGACTGATCCGCCATTCAGTGACGCGATCCAGGGAGCGTATGTCGTGGCTGCGGGTTGTACTGGCCTGATAGTTGGCGGCCTAGCCATCATATTCCAGGACCTGGCCGAAGGTCTAGCCTGCCTGCTCGCTGGCTTTTCCTTCAGTATGTGGTTGCTTACTCTCAGGTCCGGAGGTCTAATTCAGCACAGCGGCGGCAAAATAGCGTTGATTATCCTGCTATCCTTGGCCGGCTTCTGCTTATACTTCACTCGCTGGACGCGCACCTACGGCCTTATCGCCTCCATCTCCTTTTCGGGTGCCACTGCTGCGGTTTTGGGTATCGATTGCTTTGCCCGTGCTGGCTTGAAGGAGTTCTGGGCATACATCTGGGACCTAAACGACGATATCTTTCCCCTCGGCACAGTCACGTACCCGCTGACCCGCGGCATTCGCGCCGAGATAGCAGCTATCATGGTTATCTTTGCTGCCGGGATCGTCTCGCAGCTTAAACTATGGCGCTTGGTTAGAAATCGACGGGAGTCGGAACTCACAGATGATGAGCGGAACTGGGAAGCAGAAGACGAGAAAACCACACGACAGTTGGAAGAGGCGAGAGCTCGCGATCTTCGAGAGTGGGAACGGAAGTACGGAGATGGAAAAATCAGACAGGTGCCTCCATCGGAAGATTCAGGTCTCGGTGATATGGACAGCGAAAAGCGAATACTACGGCACAGTCAACGCAGCATATCGGCAGTTACGACGACCCGCTCCCGGTCAACGACAGGAACGGACTCGAGTACCAGCAAGTTTGAGTACGCAGTTAAAAGGGCAGCAACACCTTTGTCCTTAGCACAGGCTACCGCGGCAGCCATGGCTTGCTCTTCGACTCGCAACCTCAAAGGTGCCGTCAAGGCCTCGGATGACGGAGTTTCGAGTGAGTCCAGTACCGATATTGGAGGTCCGACAATCGACGAAAAGGAGGTTGAAGTCCGGGTGAGTGATGGGCGAAGAGTTGTGCCATCGGTTATGCCGGTTTCCACACCAGGTTCTCAATATTCATCGGAGTCATACTCAGGGGCTGAACCACTACCTCTCGAGCAGATAGAGAGACAAGTTGGTGGTGATGGGCAGTTAGGCGCAGCTGTTGAGGACGATGGTGGAAACGGGGTTGGGCAGACACCACAGCACCGGTCAACCACCGTGATGAGACGACTTTCAAACAGCTCGGCTAAGCTCTTCCGAAATATATCACAAAAGCCCACACGTCACGATGCCGAACGAAACCAGCGCGCTGGTGAGAGTCGTGAGGGACTGGTTGCGGCGACTTGGAAAGTTCGAAATGATACGGATTCTGTCGCGGTGAACTTGGATGATTTGGGCTCGGTCAGCGATGATCAACACAGTGAGGACGGCCAGATGGAGGAGAGTAAGGTTTCTAGCCTTGAGACCCAAAGCACTGAAGGCGCAGGCAAACAGACAGAAGCGATGGCCGAACCCACAGAGGAAACGACGGACAAGACATTGTCTGAGGCTCAAAGTGATCAGCCAGAACACTCCCAAGCCCAACAGGAATTGGGCATTCCATCAACAAGCAAAGGATACGCTCTTATGTTCAATGAGCCGTATGAGTATCAGGGAGGAAAAGAGAAGGATCAAACAGTCCCGACGAATGTACCTGCGTCCGTGGAAGGGTCAGAGGCGAGATCAAGCGGAACGCCAAAGTCAGATGAGTCGAGCCTCCTCAAGGATAACCTTGCACAGGAGCTTTCGCCGATCGCTTTGTACTACCGGACAAACGAATGGGCAAAGCACTTGGACGCTGCAGATTTCCCCGAGGAGCCGGTGACGCCTCAACCTATCGACGGTCCTAAGGAGACGGACTCGGACCTCCCAACCGAAAAGCCAGTACCCGTCGATCTCGTCGGTCTCCAACAGACAGCAACGAATGCTAGCTTACCTCGAGCGATCCCTAGAACAACAAGCTTGGTAACAGACTACCTTGCTCAACAACGGGGTATACATCGGAGCAGCTCCGGGCCTCTGTTGCAAAGATATTCGGAGGGCACATATCATGCCCCGGATGTAACACCAAAGCCGGAGCCTGTGGCGACAACGAGGGCTTCTCCCTACCGGTCTGCTTCCGAAACCTTGAAAGGACTAACATCAAGACTGTTCACTGAAACAATTACTGAGGAGGGAGGTGTTCAAAACCATCGACGTGCTTCACGGCAACCATCAGGGGAAGGCCATCAAATACAACAGACATTGATTGATACGCGTGAGGTACTTCTACGCAGGAGATCTCATGGGCCTCTCTTCAACACACCGGCAATGGAGGCCCTCCATAACGGAGCTCCTGCCGTGCAACCGCACTTAGTACAGGATAGTCCTCCGGTCGATATCGACGACATCCCCCTTTCACAACGCCGCAAGATCATTCGACAAAGCAGCCTAACCTACGAATCCAAGAACAACCGATCACGAGATATGCTCCGAGATCCGAACCCGAAACCAAGCCCGAAGCTTAATAACCTATCCTGGGGTCCTTCCGCTCCTACCTCTCCCCAGCCGGCCCGACATGCCAGCAATTCATCGTCGACATCCGATGCCGTCCGCCAAGCGAAACTCGCCAACTTCCGCAACAGTGTCGCTGCCGACCTGCGGGCCTCGTCGAGTCGTAATGCACTGAACAATAACATCACCCCCACGACGGTACTACCCTCATCATCTCCACTACAACAACCAGCCACAGTCTACGATCCTTATTCTTTTCGTCATCAAGTCGGCGTCATCACGCAACCACAGACACAACAACAAATCCATCCAGGAATAGGGCGGAGGGTCTCAACACGGCGAAATACATATGGGTATGGACAGCAGCAGCAGCAGCAGCAGCAGGAGGATCCATTATTAGCACCAGGGGTAGTAGAGACCCAGAAAAGACGAAGCAGCGGACAGCCACAGATACAAGTGGCACAAGCACATCGAGCGCACCGAGCGCATAGAGACGCGATGAGGAGGTTGCAGGCTGGTGCCAAGGCGGATTGATTGAGATGTTTAGTTTACTAATGATGGTGGTAGAGGTAATGATAATGAAGAGGGGGGCACCCGGGGCGGACACGAACGAAAAGGATTGGGACAAGACAGAAGAGGATACAAGGACAGGACATAAGGACATACAAAGCTGTCGTCATCAGCAAATCTATTTTGTGCGCATACATACCTCTACATATCACCACTTGTCCTTTAGGAAACGGAAAAGAAGGTATTAGTGGCTTAGTGGTTTGTGTTGCGGAAGTTGGAAGTTAGAGTCAGGAAGCTTAGTACATGCGGCTTGGTTATCTTTATGGTTATTGCCGCTCGAAATAATTCCATTCTCTGTTCAAAGATACCTACTAATAAAGCATTCCGCTTGCAAAATGAAGTACCTACCTGATGCGGCGCCGCTCCAGTCCAGTCCGTAGTTGCGCACCATAGTTACATGTGCCTGCGAAGACTCCCAGTATGTGCATGAAACCAGTGAACATCAGCAACGCAGTCCGCAATAAAGCTGAATACTTTTTTTTTTATGTTTTATTTTTTTTTAAAAATAATTTTTTTCTCATACTTTCCCTTTGACCTAGACTGGTTGCACCACGGTGATCGTGATGGACTGATAGTGGTGGCGGTAGTATGGAAGGGCGTGCGTGCGTGCCYTGGCACTTGGCAATGACAATAAGAGGGCTACTGGGGCACACAATTTATAACTGGGAATTGGACCGGTAGCTCAGGGGTAGAGCGTTCGGCTGCAGTCCGAACGGTCACGCGTTCAAATCGCGTTCAGTCCTCAATCCTCCCAGTTGCATTTTTTTCTTCGTTGCTTTTATCTTTTGGCTTTTCCTTTCGTTATGTTATGCCCTGGAGTTTTTCTTCCTTTCTCTTTTTTTGCTTTTGATCATTTTTGCTGGTCTGACTGATAAACTGGTAGGGAATGGGTACAACGGAGGGCATACAAGTAAAATGAGGATCGAGGGCACACATCAAGTTCAAATCCTTCGCCTGTCAAAGATTTTTCCAGTTACACGAAAAAACGTCTAAGACCGGTACGTAGAACATATCGAACTCAATACATTCACGGAATTTGCTTCAAATAACCCTCATTTTGTCTTCAATGCAATCCAATTCATAACATCGTTACTCCAAAATACCATGACCGCTCCGAGGTTTGCGCGCCGACACCAAAAGAAAAAGCCCCCAGTTAGTATGTACAAGAACCGAAAAAACTCCCGCCATCCCCAGAATACAAAACATGCACCAGCAGTTTGTTAAGCTTCCCATAGACTTAGTTGGGAATGACTCCGGTCTTAGCCCACACCCGAAGCTCGTTCTTCTTGATCTTGCCCGTGCTGGTCTTGGGCAACTCCTTGACAATCTCAACCTCCCTCGGCACCATGAACTTGCTGATGCTGCTGTTATGCCTGGCCCAGTCGATGACGTCCTGGCCCGTCAAGCTGGTCTCGCGACCTTCCTTGAGGGTGATGTAGGCCTTGGGCCGCTCTCCCCAGTGGGAGTCGGGAACGGCAACGACGCCGGCCTCGAGAATGTCGGGGTGCTCGGCAAGCATGGACTCGAGAGCTACGGAGGAGATGTTCTCGCCGCCTATGGATTTAAGGTTAGTTCATGTTTTTTCTAAAAGAAGACGGGGCAAGGGGTAGGGTTAGGAAAACTAGATATGGTACTCACCAGAGATGATAATATCCTTTGCGCGATCCTGGATATGGATGCTTCCATCCGGATGCCAAACAGCCAAGTCGCCCGTGTGCAGCACCCCACCGGCAAACAGCTTCCTCGTCGCTTCGGGATCCTTGTAGTAGCCCTTGCAGCAGATGTTGCCGGTGAAAACGATCTCGCCAACCTCTTGGCCGTTCTTCTCCACGTCGATCAACACTCCCTCGGGCTGGTCGGGCTTGATGATGCGAGCTGGCAAGCTGGTGATAAAGCCATGTCCCTGCCGGGCCATCTTGGCGTACTTCTCATGGGGAGGAAGGTTATCCCACGAAGGGAGGATGTAACCCCTCGTAATTGGGCCATAGGTCTCGGTAAGGCCATACACATGCACAGGGAAGAGGTTCAGGCTCGTCATCTGCTCGAACAGATGGGGGGTTGGGGGCGAGGCGGCGACAGTGACGCGAACGGGCTTGGGAAGAACCTCGGCTTCCTTGGCTGCGCAGAGGAGGGTGTTGACAGTGGGCGCGGCGCAGAAGTGTGTCACACCTTCCTCCTTCAGCAGCTTCCAGATCAAGGGGTAGTCAATCTTGCGCAGGCATACATGGGTGCCACGAACGGCGCATACAGCCCAAGGGAAGGTCCAGCCTACAGCGTGGAACATGGGAAGCGTCCAGAGGTACTTGGAACGGCCATCAGCAACGTTGAGTCCAGACTCGATGACATTGGCGAGCGTGGCGAGATAAGCACCGCGGTGGGTGTAGACGCAGCCCTTGGGCTTGGAGGTGGTGCCAGAGGTGAAGGGGATGGCGATCATATCGTCCTCGTTGGCGACGGTCTGGTTCTGAAGATCGGCCCAGCCCTTGCTGCCGGTAGCCTTATCGTAGTTGAGACCCTCCATTACTGCCTCATCGAAGGGGCCGCAAAGCGCACCTTCTGTGGCATCAGTGTCCTGTACATGGTGTCAGCTGTTTCTTCTTCTTCTGGCTGATAATCATCCCCAAAAGGCTACTTACAACATCAATAATTACGGGAACGTTGGGGTGCGCCTTCTTGTACGAGTCAAGCAGATGGGCGTACTCGGCATCGGCGATAATGGAATCCACCTCTGCGAAGTCGAAAATGTAGGTAATATCCTCAGGCTTCAGGCGGATGTTGACAGGCACCATGACACCGCCAGCCGCTACGATACCATAAACGGACTCGAGAAAGGCCGGGGTGTTGGGAGCCAGGAGGCCGACGCGCTTGTAGCCATGCTTGCGCAGGTAGTAGGCGAGACCACGAGCACGATCGGCGAACTCAATGTAGGAACGCCTGAGTGTCTTGCCGTTGGCGGTGATGTGAAAGATGGCCTCGGCTTCAGGCTCAATGGCAGCAGCCCGTTCAAGGAAGACGGTGGGCGTTAGGTTGTGGATGTGATGTGCTGGCTGTCCATGGGGAAGCAGGTGGTTCAGGACGCTCCTGAGTCTGGATGGTGCGCCGGACATGATGAAGTTGTGTGTCGTTGGTTGGTGGGTGGTAAACAGAAGTGTGGTAAATCGTCAGGTCGTCGACACTGCTATGTTCTTCAAGACAATACGCTGAAAAAAGTAGAACAAGACAAAGGGTATAATGATATCGAGTATCATGAAGTCAAAACAGGACGGATAAAGAAAGCAGGCCGCTGTCCAAAACACTCGGAGCAAAAGCTGGTGCTGAATTAGTCGGGGAGGACGGGAGTGATGGAAGTGAAAAAGACAGGCAGAGAGAAAGAACAACAACAAATCAGGAGGTGTCGATATCTAGACACACAGAGGACCAAGACGGATTTATAGTTTACAAGGATCCCAAGGCAGAGCCTCCTCACATCTGGGGAATGACGAGCAGGGGATACAGGGGAATTCGGTAAACGGGGTAACGGTGTTGGGCTTTGCTGAATCTGGGTATTTCCAGCTGTCCGGACTCCATCGCATCCAAGATCCTCGGGCCAAACCAGCCAATCTACGGGGCGGAGGCTCTAGTCACCAGCCCCAGAATGTTGGAGACGCACGCTCTTGGTGGACGTTCCAGCATCGACGACAATGGCGGGGCTGTCTTGGGTTTGTACGGGGTGACAACGGGGTTGCCAACGGGGTTCACATGAGGTTTGTACGGGGTACACTCCGCAATCTGTCCTCGCCGTGGATCTTGGAACCGGAGATGGATAAGCACGGCAGCACGGCAAGATGGGGATCCCCTCTCCCCGCGTCAAGCGTCAGCCAGGTCGTCCAAGCAAACCCCAAGCAGCCGCCCGGCCAGGAACACTTGCGCGATCGACTCAGTGCATCACCGCACTCTTAACCGCTTTCGGAAGCCAAAACATCCACCTTTCTGAGAACCGATGTCGCACCAGCAAAGAAGCCGAAGCTGACCGAACAAGAGTCGGCGATGATATTGTGTGTTGGCGGTGCTCTGTTCTCGGACTCACTGTTCTCCAGGTAAGTGGTTGATGACAGTTCGACAACCTATCCGCTGCTTGACTGGAGTCTTTTGCCTTGCCCGCCAAGTCTAAAAAAGGTCGAGGATGACATGTCAACCCCAGATTTGATCCAACCGCCAAGAATAACACATTCTGGGGTTGGCATGAAAGATAAGGATACATAGCAGGGCGTCAGGTGACTGTGATGGCTCGTGCGCACCGTGCTTCCCATGAGATTGAATTGCGGAGAAAGGAGGGGCCCCTTGCACAGTTGCCGAAACCGGTTAGAAAATCTTGTCGGATCCCGTGCCCCGCGCGAGATGGAGGAGCCCGATGGTCGTTACCCCACACTCGGCTTCCCCAACTCTCCACAACTCCAACTCCTGCCCTTGTCATGGATTCCGACAGGATCCCGACTTCTTCTTCAACTCACCTTTCAACAGATGACACCCGAAACCACCGTGTTGACCGGACATTCCGATTCCCCTGGATGTTGACCTCTCTTTACCAGAATTTCTCTACTCGACAGTTCCATCGTCTTGAAACAGTCAGTACGTTGACTCGCACAAACCTTAAATCAGTACACCGGGACAGTTCGGATGGTGCTTTGCGTCATCCCGTTCGGAACGAACCTCATCGACCTCATATCGCACAGCACAATGCTGGTTTCTTCATTGGGTTGACTATATCGCTGCGAGAAGTCTTTCACAAAGCCCAAGACGCCGTGAAGAAAGGCCAAATTTGATGCGTTGAGCAAACAAAAAAAACACCAAATCCGCATTTGCTTTACGGGAAATGCGATGAAGGCGTCGTCTCTATGGGAGAGCCCATACGATTGATACGTAAAATGGAAAAGACCACATGGTGTCCTGCTAACAAACCTCCAAGGGGTGTATCGGATACAGCATCGGGCACGCCTACGGTCACAATCAAGTGTTGATGAAATGACACCAATGTATCACGACCCGACATGCATCTGTTCGATTATCTGGGTGCTATGGTACCAGACAACGCAATCCTCGAATGCACACTCAAAAAGGGGTTAAAAAAACAGAAGACCCCAGAACACTAACCCATCGCAAATCCCTTTCCCTTACTGACGCTCGCCCAATTCATCAAAAATTCATAACAGATATCCCGCCCATGTTTTCTCCTTGCTCTTTGCTTTCTCAAAACCACACCCCTTAATCCTTCTTGATCAACGAGCCAAAGAGCGGCTTCAAGCTCTTCGCGCTCTTCTTGGGGTACCTCTTCTGGTCGTTCTCATAGTCGACATAGGTAACGCCGAACCGCGTCTCATAGCCCTCGGCCCACTCAAAGTTGTCCATCAGACTCCAGGCCAGGTATCCCTTGACGTTGACGCCGTCCTCGCTGCGCGCCTTGGCCATGGCGTTGACGTAGTCGTTGAAGTACTTGACGCGGAAGTCGTCCTCGACGATCTGCTCGAGCGGCATGTCGTTCTCGCCCTTGAGACTGGTGCCGTTCTCGGTCACGTAGATCTTGGGGTAGCCGTAGCGCTTGCTGAGCCAGTTGAGCAGGTCGCGGAAGCCCTGGGCGTGCGGGCGGAGCCAGAAGGACTGGGTCTCGGGGCCGATGCAGTTGCCGCTCTTGTCGTAGAAGAGCGTCTCGAGGTTGCCGAGGAAGTCGTCCTCGGGAGGGACGCCCTTCTTGTGCTTGATGTAGTTGGCCGTGTAGTGGTTCATGCCGTAAAAGTCGTTGGAGCCCTTGACGAGCGCCACCTCCTCGGGCGTGAACTCGGGCAGCCGGTCGCCGAGCTGCTTGCGCATCGAGTCGGGGTACTTGCCGAAGTAGATGGGGTCCGCGAACCAGCTGATGGCGAACTCGATCTTGCGGTCGCACGCCTCGACGTCCAAGGGGTCCTCGGGATCCCAGGGGAGAGTGGCGTCGCCGTTCAAGGTGATACCGATCTCGCCGCCCTGCGTGGGCTTGAAATCCTCTCGGTAAGCCTTGACGGCCCGGCCGTGGGCGATGAGGAGGTTGTGGCCAACGATCCAGGGCTCGCGAGCGCTGTCACCAACGGGCGACTTGGTCCGGTCGGAGGTGTGGCCAGGGGCAAAGTAGCCCGAGTTGTAGCCGAGGATGGAGCTGCACCAGGGCTCGTTGAAGGTGATCCAGTGCTTGCACTTGGGGATGGCCTTGAACATGACGCGTGCGTAGTGCTCAAAGTCAAGGGGGAACTCTTCGCGGTTCAGGAGACCGCCGTAGCGCTTGTCGAGACCATCGGGGAGATCCCAGTGGAAGAGGGTGATGAAGGGCGTGATGCCGGCCTCGAGCAGGTCATCGACAAACTTGACATAGTGGTCGATGCCCTTCTGGTTGATGGGGTCGTTGCGGCCACCGACGGGGATGATACGAGACCAGGAGATGGAGAAGCGGTAGGCGGTGGCGCCGAGAGACTTGAGAAGGTCAATGTCCTCCTTGGTCCGGTTGTAAGAGTCGCAGGCGACGACGCCAGAGCTGCCGTCGKCGATCTTGCCGGGGATGTTGCAGAACGTATCCCAGATAGAGGGGCCACGGCCGTCAGCGTGGATAGCACCCTCAATCTGATAGCTAATGCAGAGATATGTGTGTTAGTTGCTGAGTTCTGCACATATGGTCTTGCTGATAGTGAGTACGGGATCTCAGCTGAGGATTGGCACTTACGCCGCAGTAGCAAAGCCCCAGAGGAAATCCTTAGGAAGAGACATGATGAATGCTTATCTCGTTGGGCAATAGGAGTTATCCAGAGATGGGTTAGGGGAGATATATCAGAATGACTCTGCCAAACTGGTTATAAGCAACAACTCGACTTTAGTTGCTACGCAATGCGTCAACCAGATCAGCTGGTAGGGTATAGAGGAGAAAAAGGTAATGAAGAAAAATGGAGGGAGAAAGGGAGCATACGAAAGAAGAACGAAGCTCCAAGTGAGGACGGGATGGTCATCTTATAGCCATGGCCCACGACAACGACCTAGCCCAGCTAGAGAGAGGTACTTCCCAAAGGGGACACTTAATGACCCCCATTTCTCCCGTGTTTCGGACCGTTGACACCGAGAGAAAAGCTAGGCATAGCCTGAGAGGAGATCAATGGTACCCAGAGAGAGATCAGGCAAGGTCAATACAACATCACTAGTAAGTGTAACTTGTACCTACACCAACGATCCGTACAGTATGTACCTGTTCGTTTGTGTGTCCGTGTGCGTGTAGTTCCCAACGCTTCTTGTGTGCTTCCATCCCCACGCTTTTCGAATCTTGCCCGCACGCATGGAAACGCAACACACAGCAGCCCATGTCCTGGTAATCAGCAGAAAACCAAACCCGAAGCTTGTCTGAGATTGGTGTAGTGCTCATGGGGAAAAGAAGGTGTCACCATTGCACACCAATGGTTCTCTTTTCCCACGATTGGATGTACCTATGTATGCTTCGACCACAAGGGTCCCGGAACAAGGACCCTTGCGTTACGTCCCTCCCCACCGCGGGGCATTTTTGGGATCACGGAGGATGACGGACGACTGGGAAAAGTGGAAGGTGAAGAAGAAGCCATGCAACAAGCTTGTGATGCATGCACAGTACGTAAGTAGGTACCAGTACCTGTTACCAGCTGGGAGGTAGAACCTCGAGACAAGCACTTGTGATGCCGCTGGGTTCCACAGAAAAGATGTGCAAGATCCAGCCAGTAAGCAGCTGTCCTTGACAAGCTATTCGAATTTCGAGAAGCTCTTTTTTGGCATGACAAACGGAATATTTTCCTTTCTCAGTCATTCGACATAATAGCCATGTAGTGCCGTTTCAGACGACGAGGCTATTCGCAGATTTGGGTAGAGTGACAAGACAGGACGAGGCACACTTACAGTTTACACAGCCATCCTCCCCCCTCTTTCTTCTACAAGAAGAATACCAGACCAGGGGGTCCAGATATCTTCTCAGAAAACAAAAGGACGAAAAAAGACACATCAATCATGTGTGTTCATTTGCCTCCTCTCGACATCCAATGTTCCCAACTTCACTCCCCAACAAACTGTCCTGTCCTCTCTTGCTTTTACCCTTTTGTCTTTTGCCGGAAAGTCGGGCCGCATACCAGCAGCCAGGGCAAAACTTCGGCAAAACTATTTCGCAAGCTTGGGAGTTGGCCGTAGCGCCGGATCGTTGTTGCTAGAGAGCGGCTAGAAAGAAGCCCGGCAGGATAAAATCCCCAAGCGAGCTTAACCCGGTGAGGTAATTGCCACGGATGACGGCACGTGTCCCGCCAACGCCGGGGGGAATGTGCGGGGCCCCGTTCGGCGGGCCCGCCCCGCCAAGTTGATGTCGAGGTCGGGTCAAGGTGGCCGGGGGGGGGGGCATGGAGGCCAATCCAGCCACCGCGGGTTTTTTAGCTCACCTCAGCTGTAGTGTAACTTGCTGGCTGCAGGGCAGCAGGGCAGGCAAGGGCGTAAGGCAAGGCAGGACAGGCGTGGCAGGGCAGAACAGAGCCGCTTCGACTTCTCACGTTTCAACCTCAACTCCATCTTTCCATGTCCGCGATGCTCGCTGCATTGGTATTTCCACCACTGGGTTCGTTATCAACCAACGGTCAATTTGCAGCAACGTCCAAAGCGTCCCGAGGACTTTCTGGGGGACTGAAATACTTCCCCAGCTTAGGAACGAAGTCCTAGGTTGGCCAAGCCACCTGATAATACGGATCACAGAACCGAGTCGGGTAATCCTCGGCCTCGCCAGCGACTGAAAACACAACATCGCCGCGCGGAGCCTGGTAGACTGGGCTCGGCTGGTAGACTTGAGGCCCGCCTTTCCATTGCGCCGCCCCCCTTGTTTGCCCACGAGTTCACGACGGTTCGCTCAACTGGCGCAGTTTTCGACGGAACGCCGGGAACGGGACGAGATCACCAGGTCAGGTCAGATATGTGGATGTGGATGTGGATGTTCTGCTGATTGCCTCCTTTTTAGTCCCGTTGTTGATGAAGCTAGGCGAGACATTCGGTCTATGACCACCTGAGCCGCTTGCGTACTTCTCGCTTCGACTAGTATATAAAGAAAGCCCTCTTCCAGACAGTACTACTTTTCACCCCCAAGCTTCATGGTTTGTCTTCGTTTGTTTTCATCTCCTGACTCCCCGCGTAGGATTTTACCACGATACATGGCTCGCTTTGTCTCAGCAGCGCATCTTCACGCTTGTGTTGCGGGCACATCCATGGTGTGCTCCATCGTTGCTGGGTATTTCACGAGTTCCCATTTGGATTTGTTGCGATGTGTATACACATCTTGGGATCATTCGAAAACGCTTGCGATAAGCTATCCGCTAGGGTTGAACTATCGTACTGCTACAGTTAATCGTTGTATAAACGCTGAATATGAGGACTATGTCGGATGTCCACGGGTTGGCGCACCGCCCAAGTAGGAAACATGCGACCCAACAACACGAAACCAAGCCAATCTTGCCAATCTTGCCAAACGCCTTCACGATGCCTATCCCTCGATGACCCTCTTGTAATTCTGAAACGCCGAAAAGAATGCCCGCAAACCCAAGCGCTCTAATGCCCTTTCATAGTCTTGGGAGGTGCTTGGGCGTCTAGATGAACCATGGCAGGAAACGTGATCCCACTGCAGGTTCGTTGCTTAACGTCCTTCATGATAACGCCCGGGCTACGCTCCCATCGTCTCGGTCACCAAGCTTCCGCTTGCCGTTTCTCGGGGAACCGCTTGGGGAGCCGCTGTCACCCTCGGTCCATTCCACCACTTCCCATTCGACTTGAACTGTGCCACTCGTGTTCTGGCTGCGACCTTTGGAGGCACGAAGGGTACCGAGCCGGCTGCCCTCCACCAAGGTGTCCAGCCAGGGTAGGCCCCCCACGGTCTGACGGCCGATATACGTCACTGCTTCTTTTCCCTCTTGCTTCTTTGAAACATCTGCCTCGGTTTCACCTTCGCTTTCGGAGTCCGGCAACATACCCAAGTCCTCCAGGTCCGCTAGATCTTCTGGATGGAGGCTGCTCAACGACAGCTGGATAAAATCGGCTTCGCTGCGAGGTTTCTCAGACCAGTAAGACAAGGGCGTACCGCAGAAACCGCAGAAGTGGCGCATAGAATGCTGCTCAAAGGGAGAGGTGTAGGCGCGATGGATCATCGATGTCCTTTCGTCGGGAGAAAACGAGAGCGTCGTGCTGTGGTACCATGGCAAAGGCACCCGCAGGAAAGCAGCCAATGGTGAGGCATGGGAGATATCTGCATTGGCAACATTTCGTCAGTTGATCCATGCCCGTGGGAAAATAGAGATAGTAATTAGAATTTCCTGAGAGCCAGTGTCGCTGGACAGATTCCTACATTGAGAGGCCGGTGAGTTGAAGATGACTTGGGCCGTTTGTGTAGTGTTTTGCGGAAACTGGATGATGTAACGATTGCGGCCGCATTGGCAGCCGCCACGAAGCGGACGCTCGAAGCTCATCTTTGAAAAGGTGTAGAAACAAACAAAAAGACGGCAAGAGTGTTGATGAAAGATTGATTCGAGCTTGGGATTCTTGGAGGTTAAGTAAGATTGCAAGTTCGAGAAGTTCGTGATGCCCGAGGTCGAGCTAAGGTTTGATTGAAACAGGCAAACAAACGCTCAGGCGACAAAGGAGAGCTTTCGTTTGAATAAAGAAAGCGAGCGAAAGATGACGATCAGGGCAGGCGGGTGACGGAAGGAAGTCGAGGCGGGGCAGCTTGAGCGGGACACCACCATGTAATACGTCAATCATGGCGTATAAGTGCCCCTCGTGGTCCGGTCAAGGCCGCAGGCAGGAACGTAGGTACAAAACTGTCACACTCGTGAACGAGTCCCCTTGTAGTGAGCACAACAAGAAGGAGACTGAGAGTTCTGTTTTTATTCAAGGGTAGAAACAAACAATTAGAACACGACAAAGAACATCGCAAACGATATGTACAATCCCATGTCATGAAACAGGCGCGGGAGACATCATATGCAACCACTTAAAGCTCCTCGCGCTAACCCCACATGCTTTTTGGGGGTGACAATACAATCCAGCGCTGGTTTGTTTGTTAGTTAGGTACAAAAAACGCCCATTTTCACTGAAAGTGGAAAAGCATTCGGGCTTCTAGCGGATGGGTGCCGTAGGGGACTGCCCTCGAAGGAGACGATAGAAGCATAAAAAAGAGGCTTCTGTGGCGTATTAAGCCCTGGTCATTGTCCGTCACTTCAAACGAAGACCAATTTTCTCTCTAAGAAGGCCAATGAGAGCTCCAGTTCTCCCCTGTTCAACCCATGGCCGAGGAACCAAACTAACAAACAAACCAGTATTGTATTGTATTGGAGATCGCGCCCAGGAACCTGAAGCTAAGGAGCAGTCCTATTGCGCCATAACGTTGTTGAGGTTGTTCAATGAATTGAAGGTGGCAACCCAGGTGGCATATTTCGAGCCAGCTCGAGCTTCAAAATGCTCGTGTTGAAGAAAAGAACGCTATCGCGAGAAGACACTTGTCCCACGTAACAAGGCGCCTCCCTTGGAACCTGCTCTTTTCCTCTCTGTTCCACGGGCCGAGCACTGGCTGAAACTAAGTGGGATGAATACATGAAAAGAATAAGGAGCGAGATACCAAGAATTTAGATGTGAACATCACCCATGTTCTTATTCTTAATCCGTAACTGATAGAGAATGGAAAGTGTTGTGTTGATAGATCGCGAAGGATTGGAGGACAAGAGGACGGGGCTTTATTTGAACATTCAAGATGAATAAACAATGATTCTCAGAGCGACAAGAAGGCTTGGTGTCGTTGGCAAAGCTTAGGAAGTGACAATAAGGTGGTGGTGTTGCAAATGCAATGGAAACCATGGTGTTCTTGCAGAAGCTCGCAGTTGCCACGCGCTACAACCAAACTGTTGCCTGGACCCTTGTACTGCGACTTGCCACCTGCCAGCAGCATGCTTTGTCGCCTAGCCTACCAGCTGCCAGCCGAATGGACCTTCAATTAATAGTCGCGACAGGGTCAACTTTCTCGGAGGCACGCGAACCTTGGATTGTTCAACGGCAATTGCTTGCAACACTTTGCAATCACTGCCACAACACCAGACGCCATTTCCGACTTGTCCATCAATCCCAACTCATTTTTATTCAAGTTGGATAGAGGGGCAATATGGCTGCCATGTAAGTCGCATACCCTTTAACGGATTTCATGCCTTCGCGTGCTCTTGCTCTCCAGCCCTGCGACCATGGACGCCCCCGCTCCATCTGCGCCGCGGGGGCACTGATTTTCCCGACAGAGATCACAGCTTAGAGCTATTTCTAACACCCTCGGTTACAGTGAGAGTTTTGACAATATCTACTTGGATTTATCCAAGGAGAGCGGAAAGTCGAGATTCGCGGAAAATGGCTTGGGCTGGAAACCTGCTGGTGGCGGCGAAGCGTTCACTCTCGACTCGAGCAACATCGGCGGTGCCCAATGGAGCAGAGCGGCGAGGGGCTATGAGGTCAAAATCCTGTTGCGAAGCTCTGGCGTAGTCCAGCTCGACGGTTTCCACCAAGAAGTACGAAACCTATCCACGCGCCTTCGAAGCGAAGGAACGCTGACGTTTTGCCACAGGATTACGAGCGCCTTAGCAAGATCTTCAAGAACTGGTACAGCGTGAACCTAGAGAACAAGGAACACTCTTTGAGAGGATGGAACTGGGGCAAGGCTGAGTTTAGCAAAGCCGAGCTTACCTTCAACGTCCAAAACCGACCGGCCTTCGAGATTCCTTACTCCGAAATATCCAACACGAACCTTGCCGGAAGAAACGAAATCGCAGTTGAGTTCGCCGTCAACGATGGCGGCAAGTCGAACGGTCACAATGGAACAGGCGGAAAGGGCAAGAAGGCATCGGCCGGCAAGGATCAGCTGGTCGAGGTGCGCTTCTACATTCCTGGAACAACAACACGAAAGGAGGCCGAGGGTGGTGAGGCTGGTAGTGACGCCGATGAAGAAGAGAAGAATGCCGTGACTCTGTTCTACGACACCCTTATTGAGAAGGCCGAGATTGGCGAGACGGCGGGTGATACTATTGCTACATTCCTCGATGTGCTACATCTCACGCCCAGGTACGTGGAAACTGCACGCTGGTCGTTGATACTGTTCTGGTTCTAACTGCCCTTACAGAGGGCGTTTCGACATCGATATGTACGACGCCTCATTCCGTCTCCGTGGCAAGACATACGACTACAAGATCCAGTACGATGCTATCAAGAAGTTTATGGTGCTCCCCAAGCCGGACGATCTCCACTTCTTGCTTTGCATTGGTCTTGATCCGCCCCTTCGCCAAGGTCAAACCCGTTACCCATTCGTGGTCATGCAGTTCAAGTCGGACGAAGAGGTTACTCTCGACTTGAACATCACCGAGGAGGAACTCAACGGAAAGTACAAGGACAAGCTTCAGAGCCACTACGAACAACCACTTCATCAGGTTGTGGCGTACATTTTTAAGGGACTTGCGAACAAGAAAGTCACTACACCCGCCAAGGACTTTACCACGTAAGTTTTCATCCGTTCATTGTATGGTCAACAACGGTACTAACATAGGAACCCGCAGGCACCGTCAGCAGTACGGCATCAAGTGCTCTATCAAAGCCAGTGAAGGATTCCTCTACTGCTTGGAGAAGGCGTTTATGTTTGTCCCCAAACCGGCAACCTACATCTCATACGAACAGACACAGTCCATTACGTTTTCACGCGTGGGCGGTGCGGTCTCGGCACTGTCGACGTTCGACATCACAGTCCACATGAAAAACGGCGCGGGCTCATCCCAATTCAGCAACATTAACCGTGAAGACTTGAAGGCTCTCGAGGAATTTTTCAAGCTCAAAGGACTGCGCGTCAAGAACGAGATCGATGATGACACCAACCTTATCGCCGCTGCCTTGGGCGATGACGACATGGCCAGTTCCGACGAAGAGGCCGTCGGCCCCAAGGCTGATCGTGGCTCCGCTGACGAGGATGAGGAGAGCGTGGACGAGGACTTCCAGGCTGAGTCCGAAAGCGACGTGGCGGAGGAGTACGACAGCAACCATGAGAGTGATGGGTCGGGCAGTGAGGAGAGCGACGTCGATAATCAGGTCGATGACGAGGATGCGGACATGGATGATGATGATGAGGGAGAGAAGCGTCCCAAGAAGAAGAAGAAGACGGCTTAGGTTTGTTTCCATGTTGCGCGTCGTTACTTGTTTGATTAAAAAGGCAGATCACAGGCTGGAAGGCAGGCAGGCAGCTGGGTATTTGGGGCGTTCCGGTAGTTTTGTGACGGGATTATGTGTTAACTCTGTATTTTCTCTACTATACATCTATATGATTCTTGGACGTCGGAGGGGACGTTCGTATCATTCAGGGAATTAGTCTAGTATCTCTATATGCCTCCAGCATGGGCGAGTGAGCGAGCTGATGAACAATGGCGAGCGACAGGCGTATCGATTCAGCCATGGCTCTACCTACTTAGAACATATCATGTCCCGACATTGGCAGGGCCAACAACAATTTGAGGCTTCTATGCTCATTCAATCTAAAGTCTGGATCCAATGGCTGCCTGATACAGGCGGTACCTTAAAAAGTACGAAGAGATGGAATGCACCCTGCAGGCGGTTGGGTTTCGCTCTAGCGGTCAGAAACCTAAGCGTCTAGGATACAGCGATGCCCTGCGTGGCACATGTGGTGCGGAGCGGCCCCTGCTGGGTACGCTTCGGCAGAGTTCCATTCACTTTTGATTCGACTGAAAAGTTGAGCCCCACCAAGGCGGTGGGTATGACCCATTTCCGCGCTTGCTCCTGCCTTTGTTTTCTGTCGACCAGTCCAGAAGCCATTGCGGCCTCTTCTTGCTGCTGTATCGGACAGTCACACCTGCACCGTGATAAAATTATTCTCACTCGTCCTGTTGTTTTTGACACCTGATACCACGCCCGAAGGAAGCATCTGCCTGTCTCGACATTTCACGTCCCGGAGCAGGGAAAAATAAAGGTACCCGATCAGCACCGCAAAGGAGATTTACAATAATGGAAGCCAACTAAAAGGTCCCCGCCTTTGGAAACTATGTCTTTTTGGCGCTCCGCCTGCTATCTTTGAGAATGCCGACTGTCTCTTGACCATCGCTGCCCCAGGTTATTACAGCACTTTAACCAGCAAACAGACAAAACCACCGTCGACGTACAAACCGTACCACGAACTCCTCCAACCCATTTTTCTTCCCCTTGAACTTTCTTCCAAACAGCCATACCATGGACGCCCAGGTAAGGCTGCTCTCCCCAGCGTGAAAAAAAATATCCCCCCCCCCTTCCGCAAGCTCGCACCCGCCGACCCCGCCATATATCCATCCAAATGGAGGGATCAGAATGTACCTCTTTGGCACACGTCATTCCTCTCTGTCCTCTCGTGCTGACGGTCGTTTCTGCTGCAGTTCGAAAAGGCGATTGAGATCGCCTTCGATCCTCGTTCCAGTCAGGCCCTGAAGAACCAGGCGCTCGAGTTCCTCAACCAAGTCAGGACCGACGTCCAAGCATGGCGTATCTGCGCCGCGCTCTTCACGCGAAGCCCCAGGGCATCCGACATCGTCCGCCATGTCTCCCTTGAGATGGTCAACAACGCCGTCCACTCTCAAGGGCTGGACGCCCCCGATCTCGCCTTTGTGAAAAATTCTCTACTCGACTATATCACACGCACATATGGTCCTAACGCTCAGGACCAAGCCGACCCTGCGAACGTTCAGAACAAGCTCACACAAACCCTTACGTATCTCTTTGTCGCTCTCTACGGCGAGGGCTGGGAAACCTTTTTCGACGACTTCCTCGCCTTGACCAGCTCCCAGAATGGTGCTTCAAGAGACAACCTCAGCGGCGTTATGCTGTACCTCCGTATACTAAGCTCCGTTCATGACGAAATTGCCGACCTAATGATCAGCCGCCAAGGAAACGAGTCGAAGAGGAACAACGATCTCAAAGATCTGATTCGAGAACGGCATATGCAGAAGATTGCCATGTCGTGGCAGGATATCCTCGCGCAGTGGACAAATAAGCATGATGGCGTGGTAGAGTTGACGCTCAAGGTGATCGGGAAATGGGTCAGCTGGATCGATATTTCCCTTGTCGTCAGCCAGGACATGCAGAACTTGATCTTGCCCTTGGTCGGCAGGACTGGCAACACGAGCAACAACATTGATACCGTGAGGGACACCGCCATCGATACGTTGACGGAGATTGTCGCCAAGAAGATGGGACCGAGCCACAAGATGGAGCTGATTTCGTTCTTGAACCTCGGTGGCATCATCACAGAGCTTCTTGCGAGTCAAGGGTTGAACGAGTTCAAGGGCACCTCTCGTTACGACAATGACCTCGCAGAAGTTGTTGCGAAGCTCCTTAACACGATCATGACGGATGTAGTACGGGTTCTGGAGGACAACAAAGTCGACGCCGAGACCCGAGCAAAGGCCGAACATCACCTTCAGGATTTCTTGCCGGCCCTTCTCCGTCTTTTCTCAGATGAATTTGACGAAGTGTGCTCGACGGTTATTCCCTCGCTCACTGACCTTCTAACGTTCCTTCGCAGGGTTGGGACACTCCCCGATAGTTATTCTCAAATGCTTCGCCCAATTCTTAGTGCCATCGTTGCTAAGATGAGATATGACGAGACTTCTTCCTGGGGCACCGAGGACGGAGAGAGCGATGAGGCCGAGTTTCAGGAGCTCCGCAAAAGGTTGCAGATCCTTCAGAAGAGCGTGGCTGCCGTCGACCAGACTTTATATATCGAATTCTTGAGTAACCTTGTGGGCAACATGTTCGCAACGCTCGAGCAGCAAGGCCCACAAATGGATTGGAGAGATCTGGATTTGGCCCTCCATGAAATTTATCTGTTTGGCGAGCTTGCTCTGCCAAACGCCGGACTCGCTCACAAGAGCGAACCCAATGCCGTTGCCACCGAGCGTCTTGCTGTCATGATGAGCAAGATGGTTGAGTCAGGTAAGAGGATTCATCCTCCTTACTCGAGGTCTGCTGGGTTTCGAGCTAACAACTTTGATAGGCATTGCGAACTTCCCTCACCCAGCAATTCTTCTCCAATACATGGAGATTTGTGTGCGCTATCATGCCTTCTTCGAGTCGCACCACCAATACATCGCTCCCGTACTCGAAAACTTTGTTCACCTCATCCATCACGAGCACCCTAGGGTCAGGACCAGGTCTTGGTACCTTTTCCTTCGGTTCGTAAAGCAACTGAGAGCCCAAGTGGGCAACGTGGCGAAGACTGTTATTCAGTCGATCAGCGACCTTCTGCCTATCAAGGCTGAGGTGCCGAGCACTGAAGCCGAGGACGATATGTCCTCGGACGAGTCTGATCACTCCGCCGACGCCATCTTCAATGGCCAGCTGTACCTTTTCGAGGCTATCGGCTGCATCTCATCAACCTCCACCACACCGGAGGCTGATCAGGCTCTCTACGCTCGCTCGGTTATGGAACCTCTGTTCTCTGATATGAGCGTACACCTGCCACGCGCCAAGTCTGGCGATGCGCAGGCTATCCTACAAATCCATCACATCATCATGGCCCTCGGCACCCTGGCCAATGGCTTTGCTGATCCTAACCAGTCGCAGAACCCGAACAACCAGCGTACACCCCCACAAGCCGTCTCTGCGGAGTTCTCCAGGGCATCTGAGGCAATCCTGGTTGCTCTTAATGAGCTTAATACCAATGGGGAGATCCGTGCCGCATGCCGCTCCGCCTTCTCCCGTCTACTTGGCGTCCTTGGGGCTACTATTCTCCCACAGCTGCCCCAGTGGATCGAGGGACTCCTTTCTCAAAGCTCTAGTAAGGACGAGATGGCGTTCTTCCTTCGCCTACTGGAGCAAATCGTATATAATTTCAAGGGTGAAATCTACAACATCCTCGACCTCCTCCTCACCCCGCTTCTCCAGCGTGTTTTCGCCGGTCTTTCTGAGCCCATCAACGGGACCGATGACGAGATCCAGCTGCAGGAGCTGCGTCGCGAGTACGTATCGTTCGTACAGGTTATCCTGATCAACGAACTTGGCGGCGTCCTCGTGAGCACATCCAACCAGGGTGTCTTCGAGTCGCTCGTGAACTCCATCATGACCATTGCTAAGACCATTGTCCACGGTAATATCGTGGCCAGTCGTATTAGCTTTAATGTTCTTGCGCGGATGGCTCAACAGTGGGGTGGTCCTGACGTCGCTACCATCGGCGAGAACCCTACCGCCAACGGAGTGCCCGCGCCCGCTTTCCCCGGATTCGACCAGTTCATGCTCACCCAGTTCCACGCTGCGTGCTGGGAAGTCATGCAGGACATCAACTTCAGACCTTATGCCGATGCTCAGACACGGCAAATCCTGAACGAAATCACCGGTCTGGAGCAGACCATCTACCTCAAGACGGGCGAGAAGTTCATCAACCACTGCCAGACGGTCACCTTCCCGGCCGTCGGTATGGGCGCTGAGGACTTCTTGCGTGCGCTCACTAGCTCTACGGACCGCAAGGCCGTGATGGCTTACTTGCAGCAATTGCTCAAGAGCCGGCGATAGAGTCGCACATGTCATGTGTCTGATGATCCAACCGGGGCGACGATCTGAGTGTAAGATGATGGGTGAGACTGAGAAGGAGGAGATATGGCTAGGAGACGAGGATACCAGAGGAGGTTGCGAACGGATAGAGAAGAATGAGATAAGGGAACTCAATGTGGATGATAGACTGTGGAGGTAACCTTTGAGAATTTCACATACATACATACCTATATACTTACCCCCGTTGAAAACAGTCAAACCATTTTAAAGGCGTCAAGGACAGGCAAAAAATTATATCCGGTTCCCCATTTTAAGGTGTCTGTGGCTTGGTTGGTACCATACATCGCTCGCATCATATAGAGAAAATAGACATAAACATTGGGATACAGCACGCCAAACTCTGTGACTTCATAACACAGGTTGGAATGGATGTGCCCATCGGTTTTATAAGACACCTTCGGAACATTAGCAAACACATACGGCCATAGATGGTGGAAAACTCGGGATCCCGTCCGCTCTCCCATAGAYAAGCCACCRATYGGTGGCTTRTCTATGGGAGTAATTTTTTGTAGTTTTTAACAGGGGTTTTGATTGCTCAGCTACACCTCTGCTGGGATATGAATGTTAGGGCGAGTACGTCGATCCTACAGAAAGTAGGAGAACAGAGGTAAGCGGCTGGGCACTTTTCTGTAAATGCTACGCTGCGGCAAAAGTCAAAAATTAACCTTTCATACCCCGGCAAGGGTGTAGAAACGCCAGCGTTTCCAGAAGCGTTTTTATCCTATCACTCACGCCAAGCGCGGCTAAGGCTATGAGCCAGGCTAGCACATTGAAAGTTAATTCTAAATTAGGCTTCGATACCATGGTTCTATGGGAGCACACGGTGACTAGATGTCTCGTTTTTTTACGAGCTTCTTAGGTAAACTTGACTAACTTGGAGTGAACGTTTGTANCTAGCACATTGAAAGTTAATTCTAAATTAGGCTTCGATACCATGGTTCTATGGGAGCACACGGTGACTAGATGTCTCGTTTTTTTACGAGCTTCTTAGGTAAACTTGACTAACTTGGAGTGAACGTTTGTACCTGTTGTGCCCATTCAGCACCGTCGCACACTTGGGTGAAGCTGCATCTTTCAACTTCAGCGCATCGACAGCCAATACAAAATCCAGGCCGACGATTAGAAATACTCAACCATTATTCCTTTTGCCCTTACTGCAACATCCCTCAGCTATGCTCGCAGGACGATGGATTGGGAGCCGTCCTTCTCGCGATTAAAACGTCCCCGCCGACACTACGAAGCGTAAGAAGTGATCAAAACACTCGGTTTATATCCTTCCACCTCTGACAGACAATCTTACCAATCCTCTTGTATTTTACTGTGTATGCTAGTGACCTCCTCCTTCCCCTTTTCCTTCGATAACCTTTACCGTCTGTGAATGACTTGGCAAAGCAAAGGACCACTTCATTCCCATAATAGCGAACATTTCTTGACTGAAAGCTGACTTGAACTGAGGTTCCTGGTCGCTCACGATCTCTCTCGGCGGGCTAAGGAGTCGGAAGGGTCCTTGGTAGTATAGGCGACAGGCCTCTTTGCCTGTAATGTTGCTTTTGCAGGAAATCAGCCAACTTCCTTTCAATAAAGGGTCGATGATGCTCATGATGAGGACCCAAAGGGAAGGGTCCATGGCTCGAGTCCCCGGGGACCCGAGATGAAGGTTCGGGTCCATGAAGGCCGGTATATGAAGACGGCCTTCCCAGGCCTCTTTAGATACTGGCTCTTCAGCAAGCAACAGCTTTCACAATCAACCAGTACCTTTCGGCTACTACTACCATTATTCTTATTTCCCAGCGATATACTCCTGTGCTTGTAACGGTTCGTCACACACTTATCCGATTGAGGAGAATTGAAGCTTCTACTATTGTACCAACCTTGGCCATGACTGGGCAGTCACGGGTTAATTCCGTAGGATCTGGACCGCACAGGCACCTGCAAAAGGAGAGTCAAGGGATGGAATAATCTTGCTTCTCCGTAATGGAATACGTCATCTTGACAACAGTAGAAGGTTACCAGAATTTATAAAATTCCTATAAATTGCCTATCCTCCTAGACCCTTCTGGTGGCACGCTAGAAAAATGAAATAGAGAGAAAGGAATTGAGAAAGACATGGAATATATTATATGTCTTGCGAGAAGCCAATAAACCAAACCAGTCCCGATACGCTCCCGATGGATATCATCCGTCCCTGGCGGTCATAACTAGTCGGTCGGTAATTCGGTGGCAGCCGGAGTACGTTCTGGCCGTTGCAAGTAATCCAAGACCCATCCCGTCCCAAGCCATAGCCATGGCTCTTTAGATTATCTAGTACAACTTGGCTTTCGGTAGTTTCTGTATCTATTTTAATACGTCCAACGTTGGTACGTAGGTAGCGATTAGTATCGTCAAATGATAAATGGGTCATTGTAGTACCAGTATTAATCGTTTGGAGGCAGCTCCCCGACACCGGATCCCAGATCTTGATCGTGTTGTCCTCTGAACCGGACGCAAGCCGCTGGCCATCAGGCGAGAATGCCACTGAGCCAACGGAGATGTGATGGTCTTTTAGGGTCTGGAGGCAGCTCCCCGACGCCGGATCCCAGATCTTGATCGTGCCGTCCCTCGAACCGGACGCAAGCCGCTGGCCATCAGGCGAGAATGCCACTGAGCTAACGGCGCCGCTATGGCCTTTTAGGGTCTGGAGGCAGCTCCTCGACGCCGGATCCCAGATCTTGATCGTGCCGTCCTCCGAACCGGACGCAAGCCGCTGGCCATCAGGCGAGAATGCCACTGAGCCAACGGAGATGCTATGGCCTTCTAGGGTCTGGAGGCATGCATTCCAATCCAATTCTACAGCCGGCTTAGTGCGAATCCATTCAGGTTCTTCTGCCCTGAAATTCCTCTTTATCAAGCTACCCTTTGGAGCAAATACAAGCGCTGATATGTATGCTTGAATTGGAGCTTGCTCTATTATTGACTTGTAAGACAGAGTAAACCGGTAAGCATCCCAAACAAGCTTTGATAACTGCGACTGATCATTACCTCCCTATATTTTTAGTTAGACCAAGTTCCTAGTGCGGAGTTAGACTTATACTTACTAGCAGGCCCTCGAGCTTTCTAATAGCAACAACGCCCGCAGGCATAGCTTGGAGTAGACTTAGAGCTTCCAGCCAGTAAAGGTACTTCGTCTTGAGGAATGTATAGACAACCCCGTTATCCTGTAAACAATCA
>RANY01000569.1:0-23401 GCA_009805235.1 Neurospora pannonica FGSC 7221 | reverse complement strand
GCCTCCCCCGCCGTTCCCCGGTTTCCCGGGTGCCGCGCCCCCCGGTTTCCCCGGTCGTGGTGGCCGTAAGTTATTCTTCCTGATCTTATTTGTGTCTCGGTCGCTAACACGCTTATCAGCTCCTCCTCCCGGTTTCCCTGTTTTCCCTCCCGCAGCTGGCTTCCCCGGTGCCCCCGGCTTCCCTCCTTCGTTCCCGCCCCCGGGCGCTGGTGGCCCCGCTGGCTTCAACCCGCCTCCTCGCAGATAAAGAGGTTGACCGTTCGACTTTACCGTTAATTTACCGATCCAATCCGATGGTGTATTATGTCCGAGACATGCTAGAACTCCCCTGCACGAGGCAGGCTTGGATGAAAGCAAATGAAGCTCTGCCCTGGTTTAAGAGGTGTGAATTTTTATGCTGGCGTTTAGGGGGTTCAATGAAAACATTTGTTTAGAGCGGGATAAATACCTGCGTTTTTCAAGCATGAATCAGGGATATAGCATTGCAAAAACATGGCAAATATCAATACAGATCATAAACACCATCGCACCACGTTCAGAACCAAACTTGTTGCCTGCCCCTGTTCAGCAGGTACGTATCTCCAATCAATAAGGCTGCCCCACTCCATGACAGTGCCGAGCTGAGTAGCTGGCAGCCTCACCCATTCAGCTGAGTCCTAGAGGTTTGAACAGTGGTGGTCCGTGCTGAGAGCGGACGGAACCCCAACTTCTTGATTGCAAACTTTCGCCGATTTCGCGGGCCATCCAATCTTTCTATCAGTGACGCGCCAAAGCCGGTATACAATCCGTCTAAACAGTCAAAATGGCCGCCTTTGTGAAAGCGATCAATGCGAAGATCAGATCTCACCCCGTTCTGAACTATGTCTGCTCAACGCGTAAGTCTCCATACCCCAGTTTGTCGTGGACACCCCCAGCTCCAAGCCTCCAACGACCCGCCTGGTCTTGAGTCGTGATCCCAGACCCCCCGGCCAATTCCCGTCAAGTCCGGGGTCTTCTCGAGACCAGGGCCATAGGCATCATGGTGAAGAATGTCCAGGTAGAACATCTCCAAAGACATGGTTCCTTCCGGACGTGCTGTTTGGGAGTTCGACACTGGTATCACAGGTCTTGGAGAAAGACCGTAGCGCTGCATGAGCTCCCGCAGCATGATGCTTGCTGGGTGAACCCGGTGGAAAAAGGACATACCTTGCAACCAGAACGTCGGACACGCTGCTGATATACCAATGTGCTCTCGCAGATTTCTGGGGCCCTGCCTCCAACTTTGGTATCCCCATCGCGGCTGTGATGGATACACAGAAGAGTCCTGAACTGTGCGTGTGCCTTATCCCTTGTCGACCAACCATCAACCTCAACCTGCCTGCCTTTTATGTTCCTCACTCACGTCTTTGATGAGCTTCCTGTCCCAGACAATCTAACCCCCAGCCATGCCTCACGATGAAATGCCCGAAATGTTCTTCTTCCCTCCCTCTCTCACTCACCCACTCACTCACCACGACATGATAAACCAAACCTAACATACCCCCCCTTTCTAACATTCATACAGGATCTCCGGCCAAATGACCTTCGCCCTCTGCATCTACTCGGCCACCTTCATGCGCTACGCGCTCGCCGTGCAACCCAAGAACTACCTCCTGTTCCTGTGCCACGCCGTCAACGAGACGGCTCAGCTGACGCAGGGCTATCGTTACCTGAAGTATAACTACTGGGGCGGTAAAGAGAAGGAGGGCCTCGTGAAGGCGGTGGATGCCGGTAAGGAGAAGGCGAAGGAGCTGGAGACGAAGGTTGAGACTAAGGTTAAGGAGGTTGTTGGCAAGTAGGGGGGGGTGGCGAGTGTGAGGGTTGAGGAATGAGGAATGGGAGTTGAAGTGTGGTGGCTGAGATGGACGAACTGTAGCCGGCAGGCAGTCGGTCGATTCCTTTCACACTTGATGGAGGCTTTGGGCGATGTTGGTATGGACCAGATATGATCAGGTCATAAAGGGGTCATATCAGGGCTTCACGACGTGTCGTCGCTGTCGGGGAGATGAAGGCCGCAAGAAAGATGGCCTGTGGAAGTTGTGCTGTACCTTGCATTTGCAAAGGAAGCACGGGATCAGATGTCAGATCTGGCATATGAAATTAGCACGATATTATCATGTGAGACGGCGATGGATTAGGGAGTAACAGGTACATAGGGAAACGGGTAACTAGGGGCATTTCTTTCTCCATGCGATCAATCTACAGACCACTGCTTTCGATCTTTTGTCGGTTCAAGGTGGATAGCACTAGTGGAGGACATGAGGGAGAGCTTTGGAACTCCACAATGGAATGCCGTTGGACTTTTGGTGTTGTCTGTTGTGGCCTTGTCGACGACTGGTTCTGGAAGTCATGAGGCTCATCTCATGGTCCGGTTAAGGAGCGGTGTGATGTGTAGGTAGACTGATGTTTACTGTCTTGAACCGAAGTGCTAATAAATATCCCGAGGTACAAGTGGACACGGAGCCAGCAGAAATCCGTGTAAGTCGGCGAACGTCATCGTGGGTTTTCGGAACCGACCTCGGCGTCGAACGTGTTCGCAAACCGACGGAAATACTTAGGTACAATGACATTGGGTTAGGGGTTCGAACAATGTAGGTAAGTACCGATACCTTGCTTTGTGTGTTTAAACCTTGCTGTGTGAAATAACATAAAATAAAATAAAAACTGACAGCTATAGTGTAGAAGGAAAACACCCACCGGAACATGGTCTACATACCTAAAACGATCGGCTTCCGTACCGGTATGTAACCGAGGAAGAAGTGGTGAAACCCGCTCCGGCCCCGCCCGACCACATATGCACAACCGAAGTCCCCGCGACATCCCGTTCCCGCCCCGTTGGGCACGCCTTACCCCATAGAATATACCAATCCACCTTCCTGAGCTGGCTAAAACCCGGGGGTTTCCTTTTTAGCTTCCAAGAAGTACGTAACGTAAGTTCAACGGGGCAAAGCAAGACAAAGACAAGGCAAGACAAGCGGTATGATCTGCAGGGCTGATTGGAGCCCCCTGGGGAAAGTTTGACGTTTTTGGAAGGGTTTGGTTCCAGTGATCGGCTTGGTACAGCCCGGGCTCTTTGGTCAAGTGGACTTGGAATTGACGTCGTTTTGTTCGGGGTAAACTGTCCCGGGATGGAAAGGAAGGGGACCACGCAACGAACAGTCTCCTTGGCTGTATAACGGCTAGGTCTTGGGATCAAGACTATGTGTAATAGGCTCCTTGGTTATGATCGAAGAGTAGCGGTGTCTCAAGCACGAGCGGGAAATTCACGAACTACATATCGTGAGGCTCGTTTGCTGGTGATATATTGAGGATTTGTATTGTAAAGGCTGTACCTCTATTGTACCCTGATATTCCGGGGTACATTATGGCTCTCAACTGGAGATGATAGAAGGGCCAATCTAGGCAGAGCACATGTCTGGAAATCAGAGTTGTCAACCACGGTCCACTGGAGAATAGACGCAACACATCTTGAAGATATGATCGCATAGTGTTGAGGAGCAAAGGCATAAGCTTGCCATTGACATTGATGGTCTGCAGTGTAGCATTGTCGTCGGCCGAGCCAATAGGCAACCGTAAATCAAGAAACATCCGCCAAGACTTTGAACGTCCAGTGTAAGTGAGAGTTTGGACGAAAATAGCTAGGGGATTTGTCGCTCTCAAGCCTGTCTCTGTCTAGCCTATGGTGAGCGGCCGATGGTGAGACTTCCTTTTCGCCAGACGTAACCCTGGAGATCGTCAACAGCCGAAACGTGCTGTGAGAACGAAAATCTGTCGTGGTTATCCTCGGTTGTTGATATGAGAACATGAGGAGATCGGTTGCGAGATCTATCAGATGATGTTTTGGGCCAATGGTGTGTTTCGCTTCAGAGTTGGAGAAAGTGGCTTGTGCGGGTCCAGTTCTGGTTGGATTCTCGCTTCTTCTGAAAGCTGAATTGGTCGTTGCCAAGGTCAAGGAAGACGGCCTGCAATTCAGGACTTTCGAACCAAAAGCCGCCAGTTGTTATGACTCAAAAAGATACTGATAGAGTCAAAGAGAAAAATCCAGGGCGGTCGTTTTAGAGTTATACCAAACCCATTTCAGAGCCCTGGTTCATCCAGCCTCCGGTGTCGCACCGCCGGGTTGCGTCTGTCAAAGCCCAAGTTGCAGGAAGCGAGCCCACGGATCCCAGTGTCAGTAGGCGTGCAGGCGGTAAACCACCCGCAAGGTTCTTGGCACGTGCTTGGATACCAACCCGCAGGATTTTGTTGTGCGAATAGCCTCAGAACTCACCTCCAGAGATACGTAGACTGTGAGCCGGAAGTGAAAATAACCTCAATAAAAACCCCACATTGGGTCTCCGAATTGGAAGTGGGGTTGCAAAGCAGGATGGCCCGTTGGGGTGATGGATCCATCGATACAAGACATCAGCCGAAAGACACGAAGTACCGATACATTCAGAAAATTATAATGGAGTTTGGGGGTTTTCGCGCTGACGATGCACGTGCTGTGAAGCCCTGTCGTGGGTGTCGGATCTGTCTTCGCGATATGCAGTGGGTCTGCCGGCGGGGCCTGGAACCGCCCGACGGGAACCAATGATAATCCCCGGATTGACCCATTCATTTCGATCCATCCCCGCTGCCGGCCCCCAGACCAGCACGAGCGCCGAAGAACCCCCCACTTGCCTTGGTGGCCGGCCGCCGGCTTTTCTCATCACCACCCACATCGAATTGCTTTTTGATTGATGGATGGTGAGCCTCCCCAACAGGTTGAGAATCTGTCTGACTGATCATCGTTACCTGGCTACACAAAGAGGCAACATGAGCCAGTGGGAGGAGTTTGATAACAGGTGTGATAAACGGCAGTGCATTCACCTGGTGTGGGGTTCCCGTTCGGCGCCGGGCCCTCTCTGGCAAACATCATGGATGTTCAGGCACCCCATCCTGCCGTGTGTGGTTACTCAATGTATGTATATCAAAAGAATTATGGTTCTATGTTTCGTCAATGGTGATGTTTCACAATGCTAATCCGCGGACGTGACTGCAGCGTGCATGCCTCTTCGCGGCTCAGTTTGCAGAGCTCTGCCAGACTACAGAGTACAGACTATCCCAACTCAACCTTTCGTGGTGTGATGACATGCCGTTGCAAAGCGCTATTGCAAAGAGATAAGTGAGTTCCATGTCACAAGCTTGAGTCACCCGACCACCCTCTTGGTTTGTGGAATTTCCTTGATAGGGATGCTTGGAAGCGGCAGACCCAAGAAAGGGATGGGCAGGGCTAGGGATCTGGATGTTCTCACTTGGAGTAGAGGTACATGTACACCACCAAGATTTCTTGTGAACCTATAGCCCCCGGCCATAACAGACAATCTTAGCAAGTGGAAACGATGCATAGCATCGATCCGTCAAAGCCATGATAGCGATCCCACAAAGGGATGATGAATGAGGTGCTCGCAAGATGCGACTGGCAGGTTGACTTGCAAGTTACAACGGGGATCCTTGCTCAAGCTGGGTACTCGTCAGGACTAGAATCGTCTTCTTCCCCTTGGCGTTTAGAGTTTTAACCATTTTTTTAGGTCCCGCTCCGGTTGAGGAGCTTCATGGATGGCGAGTCTGACTCTTTCTCTCTTTTCCATGTCGCTAGACAGAAATCCCCTCACAGGCCCCGTCCTCGTCCAGGCCTCTCCCTCTTCTGAAGTCCTGCCCCCATCAATTTTTGCCCTCTTTGCTTTTTTTTTTCTGTTCGGCAAAGCAGTGTGCCCCTCCCGTAGTTTCTGGACCGCCCTCTGCGCTTCTGTGTATATCAACAAACGTAGACTTCGCTTTGAGTTGCGAATAAGTTCAGCCCCGGAATCTGTCCGGTCCCCCCTGTTAGTAGTTAGTGTAGTCTGAGCAGCAAGGTACCCATCTAGATTTAACCGGAGCGCTTTGAGCTTTGTCTTGGTACTTGGTACCAGCCAATCCAACCTACCGGTAGTCTGTCTAGCCGCTGTTTGGCTGCAGCACGTCGCGCCGTAACCCTGATAACCCCACCACCGGGACAGACCCCGCCGACCTCGTCATTGCCTCGAGACTCAAGTAGCTCGCTCCCCCTCCAAAATCCCTACCTCGCCAGCTTTTCTCTTCTCAACAACCACCGACCTTGCGTCAATTGAGTCAAGATGGCCTCCGACAAGCCTGCCGACCAGTATGAGGAGGTGTTCGAGGAGGGCGATGTCCCCAAGGAGGCCCAGACCGTCCACCGCATCCGGGCCAACTCGACTATTATGCAGTTGAACAAGATTCTGGGTCAGTCGCCTTCGCATTCCGTAGAGACGGGACGTGCTTGGGTGCGGTCGCGGCCTGCTCGCAAGAGTGTCGCGATCAATTGGACCGATGCGCGCAAAAGTCTATGAAGTTGTATTGAACTGTTTACTAACGCCGGTTCTTCACGGGAAACAGTTGCCAACCGTGGTGAAATTCGTAAGTAGTGACCCTGCCACATCACATGTTCCCCGAGCGATGCGCTAACAGTGATACTCAGCCATTCGTGTATGTCCAACCGCCATGACCACTCAAACGAGATGAAAGTCGTACTTACTTCCGATACCACTATACAGATCTTCAGAACTGTGAGTTACCAATCTCTTCGCCGTGCATGTCTTCGTGGTGGGCATGGCTGACCTTGAAAACTGCGCAGGCTCACGAGCTGTCTCTTCACACCATTGCCATCTTCAGGTAAGCGCTTCTTCCATTCCATATACCAAAATCCGTTCTGTTCGATCAGCTTCTAACTTTTACCAGTTATGAGGACCGTCTCTCCATGCACAGACAGAGTATGCGCGATTTTGCCCTCCCCCAATATCCATTCGTCGATCTAGCCTTGGCCAGCGCCTGCGCCCTGGCTGGCGAGCGATACAGCCACAGTTACAGTTACTGATGCTAGGAATGCAGAGGCCGATGAGGCGTACGTCATTGGCAAGCGTGGACAATACACCCCCGTTGGTGCTTATCTCGCCGCCGACGAGATCGTCAAGATTGCCGTCGAGCATGGCGCCCAGATGATCCATCCCGGTAGGACAGACCCGGTCACCTGAAGGCCCTGAGGTCGTATCGTACTGATTCTCCCATAGGTTATGGTTTCCTCTCTGAGAACGCTGACTTCGCTCGCAAGGTCGAGAAGGCCGGTCTTATCGTAAGTTGCCCAGACCACGCCTAGCTAGAACGCGGGGTTCATGTGGTTCGCCCAATGAGGAGGAGTGCATGAGCGCTAACTTGTTCTCTCTAGTTCATCGGCCCTTCGCCCGAAGTGATCGACGCTCTTGGTGACAAGGTCTCTGCCCGCAAGCTTGCCATTGCCGCCGGTGTCCCCGTCGTCCCTGGTACCGAGGGTGCTGTCGACAGCTTCGAGGCCGTCAAGGACTTCACCGACAAGTACGGCTTTCCCATCATCATCAAGGCTGCCTATGGCGGTGGTGGCCGTGGTATGCGTGTCGTCCGCGAGGAGGCTTCCCTGAAGGAGTCCTTCGAGCGCGCCACCTCCGAGGCCAAGAGCGCCTTCGGCAACGGCACCGTTTTCGTCGAGCGCTTCCTCGACAAGCCCAAGCACATCGAGGTCCAGCTTCTTGGTGACAACCACGGCAACATTGTCCACCTGTACGAGCGTGACTGCTCCGTCCAGCGCCGCCACCAGAAGGTCGTCGAGATTGCCCCCGCCAAGGACCTTCCCACCGAGACCCGCGATGCCATCTTGGCCGATGCCGTCAAGCTCGCCAAGTCGGTCAACTACCGCAACGCCGGTACCGCTGAGTTCCTTGTCGACCAGCAGAACCGCTACTACTTCATCGAGATCAACCCCCGTATCCAGGTCGAGCACACCATTACTGAGGAGATCACCGGTATCGACATTGTCGCTGCCCAGATCCAGATCGCCGCTGGTGCTACTCTTGAGCAGCTTGGTCTCACCCAGGACCGCATCACCACCCGTGGTTTCGCCATCCAGTGCCGTATCACCACTGAGGATCCCGCCAAGAACTTCCAGCCCGATACTGGCAAGATTGAGGTCTACCGCAGTGCTGGTGGTAACGGTGTCCGTCTCGACGGTGGTAATGGCTTTGCTGGTGCCGTCATTACTCGTAAGTGATTTCCCCTTTCCCCTTTCACGCCCCAAAGACATTCCCCCAAGACCCCAAGACCCCAAATGCACCACTTGATGAGTTTTCATCTCTCCATGAGGCATTCCCGGTATTCCTCAATGCATACTTGCACCCATCAGATGCATCGCGATACCAGAGGAATGGCATCAAATCTTCCTCCCCATGCCTTTGCGCATCAGCTCAAGGCTTTGCTGCATCAAGGAACTGCATACCTCAATTTCCAGAGGCCTGTTGCTTCACACAAGGCATTTTCGCTGCAAACAAATGGCAGGTGTTTGGACCCACTAGTGTGGGGCCAGCCTGAAAGACCCATAAAACCTCGGGGGGTGGGCCGTGCGCCATGTGCAGCCTCAACGCATCAACATATCTTGACCCTCGCCGTCGTCACCTCAAATCATCACCACCACCTATTAATCATCACCACCTATTAATCACCACCACCCATTAATATCATGTCACTAATATCGATGGATTTCAGCGTTTTACGACAGGTAAGTCATTACGCAGTCCTTAGCGGATTCCGACCTCCATGGCCACTGTCTTCCTGTCGAGACTTGTACTAACCGTTTTTAAAATTCAAGTATGCTGGTCAAGGTGTCTTGCAAAGGATCAACCTACGAAATATCCAGAAGAAAGGTTTTGCGTGCTCTGATCGAATTCCGCATTCGCGGCGTCAAGACCAACATTCCTTTCTTGGCTTCTCTCCTCACTCACCCGACTTTCATTGAGGGCAACTGCTGGACTACCTTCATTGATGATACCCCGTCGCTCTTCGACCTCGTTGGCAGCCAGAACCGTGCTCAGAAGCTCCTTGCTTATCTCGGTGATGTCGCCGTCAACGGCAGCAGCATCAAGGGCCAGATCGGTGAGCCCAAGTTCAAGGGTGATATCATCATCCCCGAGCTCCACGATGCTTCCGGCAAGAAGATCGATGTCAACCAGCCTTGCACCAAGGGTTGGCGCCAGATCATCCTCGAGCAGGGTCCCAAGGCGTTCGCCAAGGCTGTCCGCAACTACAAGGGCTGCCTTCTCATGGACACCACCTGGCGTGATGCCCACCAGTCTCTCCTTGCCACCCGTGTGCGTACCGTCGATCTGTTGAACATCGCCAAGGAGACCAGCCATGCTCTCCACAACCTCTACTCTTTGGAGTGCTGGGGTGGTGCCACCTTCGATGTCGCCATGCGTTTCCTCTATGAGGATCCTTGGGACAGACTCCGCAAGATGCGCAAGCTTGTGCCCAACATTCCCTTCCAGATGCTCCTCCGTGGCGCCAACGGTGTTGCCTACGCTTCCCTGCCCGACAACGCCATTGAGCACTTCGTCGAGCATGCCAAGAAGAACGGTGTCGATATCTTCCGTGTCTTCGATGCCCTTAACGACATCCACCAGCTCGAGGTTGGTATCAAGGCTGTCCAGAAGGCTGGCGGTGTTTGCGAGGGTACCGTCTGCTACAGCGGTGACATGCTTAACCCTAAGAAGAAGTACAACCTTGAGTACTACCTTAAGCTCGTTGACGAGCTTGTCGCTCTCGACATTGATGTCCTTGGCATCAAGGATATGGCTGGTGTTCTCAAGCCCCACGCTGCTACCCTCCTCATCGGCAGCATCCGCAAGAAGTACCCCGACCTCCCCATCCACGTCCACACTCACGACTCCGCGGGTACCGGTGTCGCTTCCATGGTTGCTTGCGCTATGGCCGGTGCTGATGCCGTTGATGCTGCCACTGACAGCTTGTCTGGCATGACCTCTCAGCCCAGCATCAACGCCATCATTGCTTCGCTTGATGGCACTGACAAGGACACTGGTCTCAACGTCCAGCACGTCCGTGCTCTTGACACCTACTGGTCTCAGCTCCGTCTCCTCTACTCGCCCTTCGAGGCCCACCTCACTGGTCCCGACCCCGAGGTTTACGAGCACGAGATTCCTGGCGGTCAGCTCACCAACATGATGTTCCAGGCTTCCCAGCTTGGCCTCGGCTCCCAGTGGCTCGAGACCAAGAAGGCCTACGAGGAGGCCAACGACCTCCTCGGTGACATTGTCAAGGTCACCCCTACCTCCAAGGTCGTTGGTGACTTGGCTCAGTTCATGGTTTCCAACAAGCTGTCCAAGGATGATGTCTTGGCCCGCGCTGGCGAGCTCGACTTCCCCGGCTCCGTCCTCGAGTTCCTCGAGGGTATGATGGGTCAGCCCTACGGCGGTTTCCCCGAGCCTCTCCGTACCAAGGCTCTTCGTGGCCGTCGCAAGCTCGACGCTCGCCCCGGTCTCTTCCTCGAGCCCGTCGACTTCGCCAAGGTCCGGAAGGAGCTTGCTCGCAAGTTCGGCAGCGTCACCGAGTGCGATGTTGCCAGCTACGTCATGTACCCCAAGGTCTTTGAGGACTACAAGAAGTTCGTGGCCAAGTACGGTGATCTCTCCGTCCTTCCCACCAAGTACTTCCTGTCCAAGCCCGAGATCGGCGAGGAGTTCCACGTCGAGCTCGAGAAGGGCAAGGTCCTCATTCTCAAGCTCCTTGCTGTCGGTCCTCTCTCTGAAAACACTGGCCAGCGTGAGGTGTTCTACGAGATGAACGGTGAGGTCCGCCAGGTGACCGTCGACGACAAGAAGGCATCGGTCGAGAATGTGAGCAGGCCCAAGGCCGATCCTACCGATTCCAGCCAGGTCGGCGCCCCCATGGCCGGTGTCCTCGTTGAGCTCCGCGTCCGCGACGGTACCGAGGTCAAGAAGGGCGATCCCCTCGCCGTTCTCAGCGCCATGAAGATGGTATGTTATCCACCCTAACCCCCGCTTTGCAAGTGACTCATCACTAACCTGTATCTTGTAGGAAATGGTCATCTCCGCTCCTCACAACGGTGCCGTCTCCTCCCTTGCCGTCCGCGAGGGTGACTCCGTCGATGGCTCTGACCTCGTCTGCCGCATCGTCAAGCCCGGCGACAAATGAGCAACTGGATGATTGAATGATAGACTGTCATTCCATCGTCAGACTCGAGAAAAAAGAGGCAGTTCGAGTGTCACGCAAAAGAGCTACCACCAACCAAATTGTGTTATTCTTCCACGACGAGACGAACATTTTTAAGAAAAAAGAGAAACGGCGCGTCGTTGTTCGGAGTCCGGCCGGGTTATTGTTTCTTGGGAATGGTTATATGGCAAATGGATTTTGATATGAAGAGATGATGGATGGATGGATGGATGGATGACATGAATATCAATCCGTCCGAACACAATTTGGGCACATCGAGGGACGCCGGGCCGGGCCCTTCAGAAGCCCAGGCAGCGTGCAGAGAGTGAAGCTTGTAGCACTCGATACCTCATGTATACATGAAATAAAATAAGATTTCATTACATGGTAAATTCTTGGGTGTTCTCCTTTGACCGCATAGCTCACAGCCCGTGATTGCAAACATTTCGAGTTCAAGGTAATATGACTCTGTCTGGTTTTTCGCCATAGAAGTGTCGGTAATTGTCTGGGGAGTACAATAAACCATGAAGTATATCACCCAACTGTCCTACCTGGGGCAATGGATTACTACTGATCGGTTGCTACTATCGACGCTAAGATTTGAATAACATCGACCAGACGGGTGGGAAATGGGCGAAGAGAGAAAAAAGAAAACGACGGGCCGTGGGAGAGGACCCTTTTGCTGTTTTCCTTTTTCCCCTACCGCTCCCACGGCCCATCGTTTTCTTTTTTCTCTCTTCGCCCATTTCCCACCCGTCTGGTCGATGTTATTCAAATCTTAGCGTCGATAGTAGCAACCGATCAGTAGTAATCCATTGCCCCAGGTGGAACTAGAAGGGCGCTACACTTTATTATTCATTGTACTCCCCGCGAACATGCCATTTGAATCAGTACTACGACTGGCATTATGATATGCCAGATTATTTAGACGACTTGAGAGCTGTAGCCTCAAAAACCCACGCTGCACATCCAGGACGCCGTGAAACCCGAAATGAATACAGCCTTACAATGCCTACAACTGGAAAATGTGAAGCGGGTGAAATATATGATGTGAGATGGTATGGGAAGACTCTGGCCTTCTGGCTCTGCGGCCAGCCTCCAGTGTCTTCTATTCCGTTTGGTACGCCAGGCTGCTGTTCTCAGATCTTGTCGCCACCAGGCCTTTGGAGGATTGCACTTGGATCTTTGCAAGTCCCGAAACTACAGTCCACTCTCGTTGTTACCTCTTCTCAGGGCCCGTGAATGGGAGAGAGAATTAGAGAGTCGATATTGGCATCAGACAGCAAGCATCAACAAAGCACATGTGTTATACATGAGCAACATGCTTGTCTGGACTACAACGACGTTTTCCAAGCCGCAACAACATGAAGCAGTCAACAGCCGGAGGTTGTGACACCTTTTGCTCCTCCGATGGACGGTATACATGGAGATACTGGTCCTCACAAGTACAAGCACAGAACCCATCGTGATGACAGCCGCAACATGTTCACCATACATGATGCTTCGTTGAATAGAAGGGACATGAACAGCCGGCCTGCTTTAATTGCTCCACGAGCTTGCAGTTCGAATACCCAAGACGCCGGTACTCGTCAGGTCTACAAAATCGACCAGGACTAGGACAAGAAGTGCCAACGTAAGAGACGCTTATGCACACAAATGAAGCACCCATATCACATCATAATAAAACACATTAAAGTAGGTATGTACGCCCAATCATTGCGACCCTTTCCACGGAGCCACGAAGGGCAAGGAAAGCACCGCACCCAAGATTGTTCGCTGGTGTCTTTTCTCCATTCTGTTCGAAATCGATGAATTGGTCCTGGGTCAGCTCCGGACGTGAATCCGGGGACCTCGCATCCAAGTTGCATTCCGAGAATGTGATATAATGCGTTGTAAAAATTGGAGAAAAAAAGGAGAAAAAGTCCAAAAGCGAAAAAGTTTTCGGCTTCTTTTATGGACGGGCGGGAAGAGAGGGACGTGCACGCCGCACCAGTGTGGGTTGTGGCTTGCCAGCGCAAGTTGAGGTGGGGTCTGGCGGGACGTTTACAGGTCGCTGCCAGGAACGTGCACCAGCCACAGAAACAAGCCGCATCCGGTCCGCCCAACTTCAGTCAAAGTGCCAAGACCGGGAATGCGGCGGCAGAACAGGTGGGTCCGTCTATGGAGATTGGACGCATGGGAACCTCGTCAATGTCACTGCCCCTTCCGAACGCCGGGCGGGATCCCGATCATCTGAAAGTGTGACTGACGTGGTGACCAAGTTCCGCAACGACATCATATCTCCAATCTCCCAGAAGCTCCAAAACTTCCCGTACTCCAGTTCAACAACAAAATTACCTGCGCTCCTGAAAATACCCGCCCGACCGAACCGCTTCCCACCCGTTGAAGTACACGCAAAGACAAGCCACCAAAGACAATGAACACTGCGCAATCCCTCCCGCGATTCCTGCTCCCACGGTTGAGCTGGCAGGGTCCTCTCTCGCCAAACGTACCCAGAACTATTCCCTCCATTCTCCTACAAGCCCACGAGCAACAACCACGAACATGGCAGCCCCTCTGCTCTTCAAGATCCTTCCACTCGAGCCGGCCGACCGATCATGCCCAATCTACCGCACCGAGCAACGAGCCGCGGTCCCTTAACACCATCGCCCGCAACCCGACTCTAAGACGCTCATTCCATGCTTCCGCGGCACGAAGACGCGACCACCACTTTGACACGCTCAAGTTCGTCCAGCGACTACAAGAAGATGGGTTCACAGAAGAGCAGTCGGTGGCCATGATGAAAGTGCTAAACGACGTAATCGAGGAAAGGTGAAGCTCCCCTGTCCACCTCCACCTCCACCCCTTTTCCCTTTTCTGGGCCCCCCTTTCCCGCTCCGTAACTAACTACTCCTCTTGCTCTCTAAGCAGCATACAAAACCTGACCCGAACCATGGTCCTCCGCGAAGATGCCGCCAAAGCGACCTACACGCAAAAAGTCGACTTCGCCAAGCTGCGCAGCGAGCTGCTCTCGGCCGACAGCACCGAGTCCAACACGACGCGGGCCGCCCACGAGCGGCTGACCAACGACATCGCCAAGCTCAACAGCCGGCTGCGCGACGAGATCGGTCGCACCCAGGCTAGCGTCCGGCTCGACCTGAATCTGGAGAAGGGCCGCATCCGCGAGGAGGCCGTGTCGCAGGAGCTCAAGATCAAGGAGACGGAGACCAAGATCGAGCAGGAGGTGGCGGCGCTGAGGCAGCAGCTGGAGCAGGTCAAGTTCCAGACGCTGCAGTGGCTTATGGGTGTTTGCACCGGTTTTGCCGCGTTGTTGCTTGGTGCTTGGCGTTTGTTGATGTGAGGTGGTGCCGGGAAGGGTTGGAGGGTGTATTTGTTGTGTTGTTGTTGGGATTGGAGTCTTTTACTGCCTGGCAGAGAGTTGTTGTGATAACTACGGTATAGCTGTTGAGCGCTATGCTTGTTTGCTGGTTATGCCTACCGAAGATTTAAGGAATAATCTTGTCACAACCACCATGTTGGAGTCAGGCCCTGTTTGCTACTCACGCTTTGAGTGTCTTACCATTTGCAGCGCATAAGGGATGAGAGTCGTGGCAATGTTTCCTTTGCTTGACTCAAAGCCGGACGGTCACGGACAAGTGTCTTGTACCCATATGCTGCTGGACTGCACCAACCATGGACATCACGAGTCATTGTTCACAGTATTCTCCTGACCTAGAGCTTACTCTAGGCACATAGCCTTCCTGTGATGCTTCCAATGTTGTAATTCTGGTTAACGTCGACAATACTCAGGGGTAATACTCGGATCAGCGGAAGGGGTTGGATCTCCGAGTTCCACATCGCGTACAGGACTGGAGGATTACACTCTATGTAAGTTAAATGTCCTAATTTTCCAGGCAGAGGGATCTTCTGACGCTCGAAAGCAATCAATGCTAAAATTACTCATAGCTGGGGATACAGGATGACTTTGAAGTTGGGTGATGGAGAGGTCAACATCACGAACTGGCAGCATGAGTCCTTCTACAGTATCCATTTTGCGAACAAAGACCACACACAGCGGAACAACTGAACAGTCGACGCTTTTGCCATCATGATAACATCCACTGCTTCAAGGGGAGATGTAACGCTGACCACTGGTCTCTCTCTCTTTCATCTAAGTAGAGGCTTTGGGAAGCCCAACAATCAAGACAACCAAGCGCAGCAACATCTCCTCGCCCTCCTTCAGTTGCCTGTTTCCATTCCCTTCAACTGCCTACTGAAAAGGGCCACACCATTACATACACCAAACTAACCCTCACACTTCATCTTGATACTTTTACACCTCGCGCAAGGCGTCGGCCCAGTCCCAGTCCCAGCAGCATCACCCCTCCCGATCCCTTTCCCATCACCGTTACCATTACTCAAAACAGTACAAGGCAAAAACTCATCACCCCTCTGCGGTCTTGCAAACCTTCCTATACCCGGTGTACCCATACCTGTACCTCTACCCGTACCCGTACCTGTACGCGTCAACCCCTCTCCAGCAACGGCGGCACCCCCAGCATCCCCAGCGGCAATGGCGACAGCGGTAGTAGCAGCAGCAGCAGCAGCAGCTATCTCATCAAGTTGTCTCTGCCTCCGAGCGCACGAGTGGCACGGGCCGGGAAGGCGGGGGACGCCTATTGCTTGGATTTGTCGGGCGCGAGAGACTTCGTAGGCTGTGCCGTATTTCTTTCTTTTCTTGGGGGGTTTTGCTGTTGCTTGAGTTGGGGTTGCTGGGATTGAGGTTGGAGTTGGAGTTGGGGCTGGAGTTGCGATTCTGAGGTGCCGGGATTGGGGTAGGTGTTGGGGTTGGGGTTGAGATTGAGAGCGAGATATTGAAGGAGGTGCTTGTGGTTGTGGTTGAGGTTGTGCTTGTGATTGATGTTGATGCTGGGGGTAAGGGGGTGTGAGTACGCTTGTTATTTGTTTGGGAGATGCTGGTGCTTCTTGGTTTGTAACGGTTGGCTGGGGTAGAAGTGCTGTACTTGTTATATGTTGCGTTTCTTGTGTGGTGCTTGTCGATGATAGACTTTTGCCCTTGGGAGCGGAGGAAGATATTGTTGTTTGGGTCTTCTTCAAGTGTTGTGGTTGAGAAGCATTCGGGAGGCACCTCCTCTTGTTGACCACTGGCTGTTGTGGATAGAGCTCGTTGACGTTGGGGCTGTCTGCTTGAGAAGTCTGGCTATGATACGATTGAGAGGCAGTTGAAGAAGCCGACGGGACCTGAGTACTCTCCGCCTGATATTGGGTGGTGTTGGACTGACCAGTACCAGGGCCTGGACCGGAGCAGGAAAGTGTTTGAGCGGAAGACCGGCTATCAGGGATTTGCGAAGTAGGAGGCACTGCAACTTTTCCATGGATATCGACTATCTGTTTTGTGCGCGGACGCTCTCGTGTGGTAGTAATAACCCGATTCTTCACAGATCCCGAAGCTGTTCGTTTCCCGTGGCCGGCGGCTTGGACCGATGCTGATGATGAAAAATGGCAAGGGCTCGGGGTATGTCTGCGCAGCATCAACAGGCCTACGACAGCATCGATTTCTGCCGTTGACAGATGAACGCTCATATCGGTCAGAGCCTCAGTAACTTGCAGCCTAACCTGTTGCACATGGCTGTTCGACGGCGTGATCTGTGAGGATGTGTCTGGTGGTCTACGTTGTTGAGAATGTCTTGCACGGGATGATTTCATCTCGTCACCCAAAGACTGAGGGTACAATATATGCAAATTTTCATTTGTCACTTTTCGAAAATTCTTCTCCTTGGTAAGAGAGATTTCTGGATTTTAGAGGCACATACATGCAAGAAGAAGCAGTGATCGCATCCGCACTTTGACAATGGAGCAGGCAAGGCCCTTAGATGAACAGAGAAGACTAACTCTTCGTCGCTACGGGAATATTCTCTTTCGCTGACATGATGGTAGTCGAGAAGGTTCAACAGTTCTTCAGCATATGATGGTGCGATAGATTTCTCGTAAAGTGCTTTGTAGGGTCGTAAATCTCTATATATCTTGGTAGTGTCTGAATGCCTTACATAGGTGGGTGTTGTCAACAAGCCCAAACAGATACTCATCAGCTCAGAACAAGCGACATGTTTCCCAAGCCGCAACAACCTGGTGACTGTCAAGATTGTCCCAGAAGAATGCACGCCCATTGACAGATGATGACTGCTTTCCTCGTCTGCAGGCATAGTGCTCGTTGCCCATGATGAAGATGCTAAGAAATGTACCTAGGCTCATGAAATGGCAGTTCTTAGTATTAACAGTTCTCCAAAAACGCGCTATATTAACTTCTATAGTCAATGCATTGGGCGTTATGAAGATTTCGAAACTTATTCCACGCTTGCAACTGCCTCTGGCCCTCTGTTGCTTGGAAAACGTCGAGTGTTTTATATCATCTTGTGGTGGTCCTGTGTTGGAACTCTAGATTGGGTTTTATAAGTTCTAGGTCGGGCCACTTCTGTCAACCAATAACAAACGTGGTACGCACGGTTGTATAGTGTAGCGGTTATCACTCCGGATTCTGATTCTCTTCAGAACATTCCGGCAACCCCGGTTCGATTCCGGGTACGACCTCATCTTTTGGCTTTTTTTTCCTTTTGTATTTCAGTATCCCTCATCTCTCTACAATCTTGTGGTTCTTGTGGCTTTTTTTTGAACTGTTCCAAGCTGCAATCGAAGAGGGTGCTGCATGTTGGTTGTTTCGGCGACTGTTTCACGGTGGCGCAAACTGTTTGTTTTGTTGCGGCGCCTTGGACCGAACTAATTCAGGGGCTCAGCTTGGCCGCTAAGATACTCAACGACATCTGTGTTGTGAGACAACTAACATATGAACTTCCAGAGTGTTTGTATATATATCATGGTGCAACGAACAGAATCTTATCATATGCAAAAGTGTTATCTGAAGTATTCTTTCTGGTATTGCATCAAATTCCAAAATGCCAGGTTCTATGGATATCTAACTGTTCGAAAAGAAGGATGCAGTAAACAAGAGCGAGATGCAATAATCAACGTACAAGAGATGATTCATCATCATCATCCATCAACATCCTCCCTCACACATACATTATGGATTATTGTAGAAAAGAACCGAAGGGGGGGAATATCCATCGCAAAAGGTCCAAACGGTATCATAAGCCGACAACTTTTATGAGACCATTACCATGTGCCGGGCTTGTTTTTGTTTTTGTTGTATCTGTCGTCAAAACGATCAAAGGGGCTTCTCCCCCACAATCCAGTAACTTGTCGTAATAAGACGCATCCTGTCCATCTTAACAAACGCCTGTCCATCCAGACATAACCTATTGATCAACGTCTTGAAGTGCTGGGGCAGGACGTGGATCTTCACCAAGCCCAGAATGATCTGGCGCATGGTGCGGAAGTAAATGTCGACCCGGTCAATCAATGGCGCCTGCAGGCCGTCGATGCTCGCGTTCTCGGATTTTGTGACGACGAATCCGGCATCCTCGAGGGCTTTCTCGAAGCTCTTGGGTGTTGGTGTGCCAACGGCGCCGATGAGGGGCTTCACGCGCCTCATGAGCGCAAGGTGTTCGGGGTTGCTGGGGTCGTAGCCGGGCAAGCTGACCCAGTCGAGGAGCGAGACCTTGGCGCCCGGCTTGAGCACGCGGTAGACTTCGCGGAAGAGCGCTGGGAGATCTTTGYAGAGCGACAGCGCTTGGATCTGGTAGAAGCAGTCGAAGGAGTTGTCGGCAAAGGGTAGTGGTAGCGTGTTCATGTCTTGTTGTACAAAGTTGTTCTTGAATCCCTTTTGGTTGTTGAACTCTTGTGCCTGGGCGACCTGGTTGGGGTCGATGTTGAGACCGGTAACTGTAGAGCCGGTCATGCTGGCCATATGAGCAGCCACGCGCCCTCGGCCACATCCCAAGTCGAGAACCTTGTCGCCGGCCTTCATGCCGATAGCACGCGCGACGGCCTTCTCGTAAAGCAGCTGATTCTCGATGACCGAAGCCCGCTTGTCCATATGGGGAGGGATGTACATCTTCTCGACATCGCCCATGGCGCAGAGGTGGTTGATGATTCCGTAGTAAGCCTTCAAGCACTCGCCGACCTTGGCCTGGTAATCGGGACCAAGTTCCTTGATCATGGCATCTTCGTCGGCCCAGTCGAGGTTGTAAATGACATACGAGTGCATGTAGTCATCTACCTGCTTCGGTGTTAGGTGGTGAATGTATTTGAAGGCTGACCGGAAGGTCTTGAAGCGGTTCGTAGTAGATTGTCGGTCGGCGTCGTCAAGTCCCAATGCATCTTGCTTTCTTGTGGATGGTGTCGCATTAACGGTGAGCTTTTGCTTCTCTTCGACTATCCTGTCGATGCCGTCGGAGCTGTCTGAAGCCCGGTGCTGGAGTGAAACGGACATGCCGTGCAGATTTCTGGGGCGCTGGGGAGGCAGTGCTTGAGCCCCAGATGCGGAGATGTGGGCGGAGAGGTTTAAGGTTTTGGGTGGCAGAGCCCTTCGAAGGTGGAAGATCGGGATGACAGATGTAGACGCCGGAAGCAAGTACAACACAACAGACCGTAGGAGTTGCTTTGTTGCGAGTTATCTGATCGGTTGGGAAGAAAAGAAGTGAGAGGAGCAGGAACTGGAGGAGTAAAAGCAAAATCAGTGGATAGAACAGGTAAATATCGATTATGAAATCGAGCCGTGAATGGAGAGGAACGGGAATTCAAGGTACCATCGACCCATGGCACTGTCACTTGTACGGGAAGAGCGGAGCTCATAATTTGGAAGAAAAACTTAAAAAGGCAAGGATGGGACTGGATAATGATCGGAGCATACTGTCAACAAACTGGATCCCGAGAGGTCCGGGAGGTCCGGGAGCGCCGGATGAGTTCGGTCGGAAGTCGGGTCCAAAGGGTCGTCACCTGAGGATGGGTTCGCCGCGTCGCGACAAACTTTGAAACGGTAGTGTACAATTCCTGGGCACTTAAGGGGGCCATGAAGCCGTCATCCTGAAAGGTTCGGGACTTCATGAAGAAGCAGGAAGACCCCGCCGTGCTTGAGGATAGCCGTTCGGTCAATTAGTCATCCCTAGGTACTGTTTGGGTAAGACGCATGCATCATCCGTCATCCCACCTTCCAGTTTGCTGTTGCAGCCGTTGCAGCAATGAATGGGTGCTTCCCGTCTCACACAGATGAGAGTGACAAGGCGATGGGAATACCAGAACGTCAGTATTGTTTGCGTATTACCGCAGCTGCCGCCTTGATCGACGGCTATGGAGCAACGGGCAGGAACGGAGAGAGAGAGGAGGGTTCATTTCCTTGTGTTCCGGTCTCATGGGCATCATATCCCCCATCATAGCCATCATGGACTGCTGTTGGCAATCTGCTGCATCCCAAAAACGTGGAACCCCGGTTCCAACTTTGTAAGCGGTCGAAAGGTATACCTTCGGCCCGTCTCGTGGGAAAGTTAGCGCCGGGTGTTCGTTGAAAAGTACGTCTTTTCTTTGCGACTTTTTTCTGGCGCAGTCCTCTCGATCGCTTCAAATAAAAAGATGAGCGATATCGGCGTGGTATGATCCGTGAATATGTCACAAAATGCCGTTGTGAGAAAAGGACAGGGTCCCGAGCGCCGGGATCCCATCTTCGGACAAACAAAACAAGCTCGGAAGAAGCTCTGACAAGATTTTCTCTGATGCCGGGATGAGCTCGCAGGGGGACTTTCGGCGAATAGAAATAAACAAGCTGGAACCGTGGGTGCTGAGCAGGGTGTATTTTACCTCATCTCCTCATCGCTGTTGGCCCGACATACCAACGTGATATCATGTCGGCTTTGCATAGTACGATTTGTACGTGAGGTGTATGGCTGGTGGGGCCGGAGAGTTCGGGTCTTGGGTCCCGTTCGGATCGGCACCTGACACGACGTTCAAACCGTGACAATGCCGGGTGTGTTACCGAGTGTGCTACCGAGTGCTCGTCAACGGGGTTATGACGCTATGGCACCGGACATCTTTGCTGGAATTTGAGCCGATCGGGCGAGGCCAGCGACTGCGGGCCAACCCGAAAGATCATCGCGAACGCGTTGAAAAACTGAGTGAATTGAAAGGCTTTATTTCGAGGTTTTGCATGTTCAGCCGAGAGGTTGAAGGTCCCGCTTCGCAATGACGCACTGTCTGCAGCTTGTTGCAGGCGGGTGTCCCAGTGTGACTTCAGGGGTCCACACAGACAGCCAGCCCTATCAGGCCAGTATCTTCAGCGGTGTTGGATACCTCTACGGAGCGCTCTCGCACCCAGCCAACGCCGATAACAGATTTAGCCTCCATTTACCGTAAGAACTGTTAGTTGAGGAGTGGTTTGGATCCACCAGTTGGCCGGAGGTGAAGTCCTCATCACGTGTTTCTGGCACGCGACCGCGATGAATTGTCGGATGGTCGAGATGGCGTTTTAATGGTAGCATTACCTGCCATATGTGCAGAACCCAACCTGCCGAATCTTATAATGAATCTGCGAATCCTCCCGGGACTTATATTCATCGATCTGGGCTGGCCCAAATTTCACTTCCGCGACACCGCCATCGGCAGGACTGCAACCCATCAGAAGTGGTTGACCACTCCCAAAGTGTCAACACTGAAGACTCCGCCAGCTGAGCCTTTGCTGGACTTTGCGACACTCATGAATGAAAGCATCTTCAACTGAAATTATAACCCCATACGAATGTCCCGGGCAGATTGGCTACTGATCAACCACCGGTTATTCGTGGAATACCCCCATGTTGAACTAAACAGTAAATCACATCCACGAGAGTGAGCGGATGGACTTGAACATGTAGGGAAAGCTTCTGATATGACCGAAGAAGCCATGCATCTCGCATGACAAGAGTTGGTCCATAATGTCGGCTGCTTCTGATGGCTAGGCAAGCCAGGTTTACCAGGCTACCCGCAAACAGTGCTTGTTGCTCTGGATGAAAAGTGTTGATCATGCAGACATGAAAGAGAGATGGGGAAAGCAGAGCATTACTGATATCAGACGATCATAAGTCATGATCACCAAGAGGAAACCCACCTAGGCGCTGGGACACCGGCGCTTCTGTTGCTTTTTGTCCTTTGTTGTGCCACCTTCGTCCAACATCACACCGGCATCTCCTGCATGAACCACAAGGACACTCCGATACCACTCACTTCTCTGGCTGCAGCAATAGTTTCTTAGTGTTCCTCTGTTGTTTCCTCGACGTACTGGATCTCATTCCGAAGAAAAGCTGGCGCCAAGGGTTCAGCTCGCCCAAGCCTGGGGCCAGGCGCAAGGAGTCCTTTGAGCAATCAACCACGCTTTCCTAAAATGGGTTTGAATAGAACCTCAATAAACACTTTGTTGCTAACCCCTAAATTTGCCGCTAGTAGACCACACCGCATGCACTAAACAATCACGGTGCCTCTCCTATCATGTTCCCTGTCTTTATTCTAGAAGGACGGTGTTTCTCACGTGGCATCAACGTTAAGCGCCTCTTACATCCTCATCTTCACCTCACCCTTGCTTTGTCTTCCGTGCATCTAACCTGCTTCAGACGTTCGGCTTCTCCCCGAGTCCCCGTATCCCCGGCTGCATGAAGCATCTTCGACTACTCGGCCAGTTCCGGCAGGCCATCATTGGGCGGAGCACCGAGTCTGACCTGGACGTCTTCGTCCGAACCTCGATCGCTCCTCAACGTTTCCGACACCTCGGGACCGAACTTTCATCCCTTCGAATCCTCAGTCGTGGCAATCCATCCCATACTCTCGGAGATTGTGGCTCTATCGTCGGGCTCAACGAAGCCTTCCTCTGAATAGAGATCTGAATAAGCCTTTGACGAATCCCCTCTGTCAACCTCCACCAAAGCAAGCCCTTGACCTCAATAACCACACCATCACCGAATAACAAACATGGCCTTTCACGTCTATTGCTTAGTTCTGGACCGGCCTATCGTCTTCTTTGACCGAACTCCCTCCCTCGTGGCCACCGCCCCCTTGGACGATCCTTGTCGCTAACCAGGTTTACCTGCGATTCTATAGAGATCGCACTTGAATAACCATGCCTTCACAGACCTCAACAGCCCTGATAGCTTGGATATAAAAGATGGTGTTGATCACCTCATAACTCATCCTTTTTTTTTTTTCTCATCACCTTTGACATCGCCAATCAACCCTCAGAGGTCTTCATTCTCTCAACCAACAGGGTCCCCTCGTTAACAACTTTTTAACATTCTTCCTCCAAGCCTTTCAAGATGAAGTTCACCCTCCCTCTTGTCATCTTCGCCGCCGTGGCCTCCGCCACTCCGGTCGCCCAGCCCGCCGCCGAGGCCAACGCTCA